>PVHY01029139.1:0-14582 GCA_004024945.1 Uropsilus gracilis | reverse complement strand
GGAAAGGAAAAAGCACAACTTCTTTATCATATAATTTCAGGGGAATTCTATCCATAAGTAACTGGTGTGTCCGTTTTCAATGTTTTGCATTCACTGTGATTCATTCATAGGAGCTAATTGCAGAAGAATTGCAGGTAGCACACTGAAATGTTAAAGATGAAACAAAAATACACCCTTCCCTGCCTGCTCCACTATCAGTCGTCATCACAATGCAATGAATACTGTGTGAATATTATAGTGTACTCAGAAAAAAGGAATGAGGGATAAAACTCACCAGGAGGCCAATTATCTAGCACAAATTTCAGCCTTATCTGCCATGATAAGCCAGAGTGGTGATAATAATAATAGGTATTTTTAGTTGAGTTGTCTAGCTAAATAATGATTTAACTCTTTCAAATTTTTAACCCTTTCAAACTTCTGGGGTTGTTAACGGTATAGACAAGTTTAAGTTAATTTGTGTTCCCAAAGTAATCAGCCCAGAGCTGCATATAACACATGACTTGTGAATGAACCGATGAGTGTTATGATGGATAGATGAATGAATAGGGATGGAGTGAGCAAAATAATAGATGAATAATCTATATTACAGAGTTCTCGCTGTCTGGCATACAGTATAGTATTGGAGGGAATAGAAAAGCATTATAAGCCAAGTTTCCCACTTTCAGGAGTCTAAAGACTAAGAGAAGGAGATAAATAGAAATACTCCCTTTGGGTGGTACCCCTGTCACATTTCTGACCAACAGGAGGTTTTCAGGGGACCCCAGGCTGTTTTAACAGGAAGCCTTGGACCACGGAGCTTATCCCCACACCCGCCTGACTCTGTCAGGTAGCCAGCCCAACCAATCCCTGAAGACTCCACCCTCCCTTGTAGCCCCCTCAGGGTTCGGGGGGACTGCCAAGCGCATGGGCCAAAGGGGAGAGAGGTAAGGTGGTATTGTGAATCACCCTTTCGGGTTTTCTCCAAATAGAGTCAATCCTCACCAGGAACAACAAAACACTAAGTCAGCGGCAAATACACATGAAGATGGAGGTGAGGAGAAAGAAGAAAAGCCCAGAACAAACAAACATTTCAGATCCCAGGACAAATGATCATTTTGGACCCTTAGGACACAGGACTGTGAGATCAACTATAGTGACAAACTGTCTCAGAAATACACCCACAAGGTTTCCACAGATGGATACAAAATTCCAGGTTCAGAGATGCCTTCTGTGCAAGCACCCTCCCATTCCATGGGAAGAAGAAGGCCACAGAGATGAGGCAGCAGCCCCACAACAAGCAGGACCAACCATCCACAGTGTCTATCCTGATCAAGAAATTTTTCTACAGACAATGGCTTGGAGAAATGCTCCCAATGCTAAAGATCAGAACTATAAAGAAAGAAGCAAAATGTGACAGAAAGGAGGAGGCACTGAAAGGGTCCAAAAATATGTGAACTGACTGCCTGCAACAAAAACACACCTAGAAAACTAAGCACAGGTCACTGTATTCCTGGAAAATAAATCTCCATCTCAGAAAAGGACATTGCTCCAGGAAAGAAAAGGAAGAATCCAATGGGCTAAAAATTGACCAACAAATGGCAGTGAAAGAGGAGATGGAGTGACCAGAGGGAGAAGACAAAGGGAAGGGTAGGGAGGAGGAACACCCAAAAGGCAAAAAGAAAAAAAAAAAAAGGAAACAAATTTTATATCATAAAAAAATATATATATAATTTAAAAATAAAAAAAGAAATACCCCCTCTCTGTGGGGGATATGCCCTCTCTGGATGTTAAGCCCTCAGATAGCACTGACCCTTATCTACGTCAGTTCCCCCCCTCTTAAGAGAAATTAAAAATTGTAATAATATACTGCAATAAAATCATATGCATGGGGTTCTTTCAAAATACCTTAGTGCATATACTATTTTCCAATTATAGTTTTCCATAGGTAACTGAAAACACAGAAAATGGGATGGTGGATAATGGGAGACAACTACCCATAAGACACTGAAAACAACATAATATTGTTATTTTGTTAATGAGAAAAAATTGAAACTATACTGGTCCCGAGAGTCATTTTCTATTTCTGCTTATCTTGCCAGAACAGCAGGGTGGGTTTGAAACAATAGGACAAGAATACCCTAGCCCACTTTAAACCAGGAAAATAAATTGATTTTTTTCATATTTTGACAAGCTATGTTTCAGAACACAGGCCATGAAGAACATTCATTGTCCTCAAGGTGACATCTTACTGCCCAGGTCAAAAACAGACATGGGAGATGGAAGCAAGATTCGTGGCTCATGGCTGGATGGGCGACACTCAAAAGTGAAGGGGTGCTCAGTTTGCTTCAGTGTAGGGCCCAAATCAGCTTACAACATGATTTAGCAGGAATCAGTCAATCAGACTCTGCCAACTTGCATTTTTTTGTATTTGCTCTTGAACCCTGTAACTACTGCCCCAAACCCCATTCTCGGGGAGACTGACTTGAGGACCTTGCATCATCCTGGCTCTTTTCTCCTAAGCTGGAGGCAGGGTGTTTTGGCCTCTGTTCCAGCAGGGGAAGGGTTCAGCACAGCAGCAAGCAGTGGTAGTGCCTGCAGTAGGTCTGAGGATAGCTCCAGGAACCATCAGCACTGGTGGTCCTGGGGGTCGGGGGCCAGGTTTCCCTGCTGACCCTGAGTGACCACCTGGACCAGTCTGTATGGAGGCCTGGCTATGGGAATCTTGCATTTTGGCAGCATTTCTTCTTTTGGGAAAATAAACAGTTGGGGAGTAGATATCTTTGCAAGAATGATCTCATTAAATGAACTGGTCTTTGGCTTACTAAAGATTGTAGGTCTTACTCTTTAAGTGCTAGTGGGGAAAAGTGCCCTTCTTGTGATAGAGACTCAGGATATTTGGCTTCAGAGGGAGACAGGCAATATGAACAGGACAGCTTGCTGATGTTCCCTGTGTGGATTGCCTGAAATACAGCTCTGTGGTGTATAGTGGTTTCATAAGACTTCCACTTCTTAAAAAGGTGCCATTCTTGGGTCAGAGGGAACTTGTGAAAGCCTGTCTGGGAAGTGCATGTAAGGGACTGGTTGCTCCAGATCTTTGGGTGGCCCCTATAACCATCACCTGGTACTCTAGATAGTCATCACACTGGATCAGGGGTGAAGCCCTGAGGAGCTAGGTTGACATTTCTTGGTTTTAGACGTAAAATGTCCTCCTAAATAAAAGTCATAGAAAATATGCATAGCATGCCTAAATACAGTTCCTTAGAATGCATCCTTAAAAACTGGTCAGTTTTTTTAACTATGATCCTGAAACCTATACCCGTGGCACAGCTATGGGGCATGACTGGCTTTTCCATGCTGAGAGGCAAGCCATGCCAACTTTGTTGGCATCACTGGTTCCAGTACACAGAGCCTGAAGGCTGAAAATGGCAGCCTTTCTAATGCCATCACCACCAGGGGAAGCAGTTCTGTTGGAGCCCAGGTAGTGAAGCTCTGCAGCCTTGGTCTGCAGCCTGTGAGCATCTCCCTCTCCCCGCCCCAGGATGCACCTGCCGTGGACCAACGCAGGCCACTAGGGAAGAAGTAGTGTGAGCAGCTTCAATGGTACTCAGGAGGGCAGTCCCAGAATGCAGCGCTTGTAGGAAGAGCCCAGGTCACTCTAAGAGTTGCTGGCAGTGGTAGTGGTGGTATCCCTACACCACTGGTTTCCTAGCCCTAGAGGAAGTTCCAATAGTGGAGGTGACCCCCAAGTACTGTAGTTTCTGGTCTGCACTATGAGAGAGAGCTTCCCTCCTGGGGCAGCTTTGGCACTGCAGCTCCCTGGAGCCACAGGCAGAGGGCCCACAATGACACACCGGGCCAACATGGAGGGCTCCCCATGGTAGTCCACCCTGTCATCACTGTGACCTGTGTCCCAGCACAGCTGCAGGACTCCCTGAATTGTTAAACTTGACTCTTCTGAGGGGAGCTGGTTGCAGTGTGTCAGTGGCTCACTGAGGCTGGTTTCAGCCCCTGAGCCTTCTCTGACTTTGGCGGACCATGGTCTGGTTAGAGGCTTTTCTATCTGGCACCAGGGTCAAGGATGGACTGATGACGTTTGAACTCTCCAATAGATCATGTAAGTATTTTCCCAAATCTTTTTTGAAAAAATTAAAGTCTTACTAAATTTAATAATGAAAATTCATTAAATATTTAGATCACTCTGTCTGAAATGACCAAACTTTTAAGTTTACTTGTGCCACATTATTGCAAGGGAAGGGAAGAATTTAATGTCAAAGAGTAATATGTTTCCTATGTCACCAATAAAAATTAAACCCTGTTTTATAAATTTTTAAAAATTAGCTGTAGGCCCTCTAAAATAAAAAATATGATTGTATAATAGAATTTACAACCGCTTACAATCTAGAAATTTAAAAATTAAGGGCTTAAAGGGTAAGAGTTTAAAATAATGTATGAAATTATTTCTCATGAAGATCACTATATAAAGGGCATATGTGCTAAAGTTATAGGAAATGAAATGGAGATATTTTTGTTAAGAGTCTAAAAACAAATTAGTGTCAAGATGAAACTAGGTGTTTTCAAAATGGATGTAATGATGGAAAATGGAAAATGATGTAAAAAGTTGAGGAGCAAAATAACACTGAAGATTTGAGAGGAATCTTAGAAATGATTTTGTGATCGAGCTGAATGAGATCAAATGACTGTTTTTTAAATTAAACTTTAATTATGTAGAGTACTCAAATGTGAAATCAAACTTTAATTTCCTTCATCAACTTGAGAAACAAACTATGGTCAGCTTTTTGGTAAACTAAGTAATCTGAAAACCTGGGGCTTTAAGGTCTCTGGTCAGCCAGAGTGATATCTATTTCTGTGAACATTGCTATGCTTTTTCAGAAAAATAGATTTACTTTAAAAAATTTTCATTTGTCACTAGGGTAGTTAATCATTGTTTCATAAAAATTGTGTTTTAAACCATTCAATACTCAGGACATAACTTCACTGAAATCTATATTCTAAAGTGGTGAAGTTTTTAACTAAAAACATATGGGAAATCTTGGAAGGACACCTAAGATACCCCATAAGAATTGTTCTCCTAATGGAAAGAGCTATTAAACATTATCTTGTTTATTGATTTAATAAAAATTTTATGAAAAATCATTGACAATGTCTAACTTTCTCAACAAAAATGTAAATATTGATATGAATGTTGTAAAATTAGATGAGCCTTCCTTAAAGACTGACGTGTTCTGATATAATTTTTTTTTAATTGTGGTCATAATTTGAAAATCTTATATGTCACAAAACTGAGCAAGTATCCCTGTGAATTTCAACTTGATCAATTATTTTTTATGGCCATCTTAAAATCCTTTGACATTTACAGAACTATTAATTATTCTAAGGGCTTGTATTTGGAAAAAAAATTCACAAGAACTTTAAAAATCTCTAAAAAGAAAAGTTTATTATATGATCACAGGTAACAAGTTTTAGAGCTTATAAAATAACTGGACTCATAATAACATAACAAGTTCAAGGTCTATGTAGGGCTAATATTACTGGTTCTTCTACAATTATTTTTTTATCATTTTCCAGATTTAAGCAAGATTTTCCTTTTTATTAAACTATGGCCTATGACAATGGTAAATAACATATTTTCACCAGCAGAACTGAAAATTTTGCTTTTCCCATCTTTCTGCCACCCTTAGAATGTCAAAACTGTTAAAAAAAAAGCATTCTTATTTCACATGGCAATGTGTTATTTGTATAAACCCAAAAAGATCATTTCCTCTCATAATATATGATATAAAATGTGGCTGTATTACTGAAAGTTTAATTGAAATGTCACATTTGTCATTTTAATATTTCAGATTTAATTGAAATGTTTTTAGGAATTAGACCAAACTTTAGAATCTGGCTGAATACTCTGTTTACAGGGTTCCAGATGGTCTACCAACAGAGTAAAGACGGTGACCCTGGTTGGAAGATCTTAAAAATCCAGAACATTCTGGGAATCTAGAGGAGAGAGGAATTGAAAAGATATAGTACTGCTGGTGGTATCTTACAGTAATACATTGGTTGAGCTTTTAAAGTCTGTAAGAGATCAATCTGAAACTTCTAATTTGAAAACAAAAGTTACAGCAATGGTCTGTATGATTGTATTCTGTTCTTGTTTTGATTATGAAAAAAACAAATTGGCCAAGTTGATAGAAATTGGATTTAATTTGCAGGCAGATTAATTTTACTGTGACTTGGTAAAACTGGGATAAAGGTAGAGAGAAAAATGTAATATATCTCTTTCTGAACATCTGATTCTGATCTTCTTAAGCATTTGTAAAGGGCATTTTGTCCTTTATCTATAAACTGTACAGGATCCAATCTTTTTCTAATATCTGACTATGAATTTCTAAACTAATGTTGCCAGTTTTTCTCCCTATCTCTTCAGCTTAGGTTAATTAAAAACCAGGATTATTCTTAGTTGACTAATAATAAAAAATTTAATGTCTTTTTCTAAAAATAAAAACAGAGAATTTGATATCAACACCAGAAAGATCATGCTAATGACTGTGACTAAAGGCAGATGTTGCAGTTTTCTTAAATATGTGATGACAAACTGTAATCAGGAACCCATGTCTGTCCTTCTCTCTTCTCAAGATACTGTTACATCTAAAAGAAGTTTTCCCAGCTGGTTTCCCTCAGTATGTCTAACTGGACTGATGGTTTTCTGTAGTCTTTAAACTATGTTTTTCTTTTGAGCCCTAAAGAAGTGTCTTTTATTTCTTGCATAACACAGACTCAACTCTGAGTTGCACCATCAGGATTGTCTTTGGAAACTGGAGGAGAGAGTTGTTTTAGTGGATTAATCAATTTTCATCTCTGAGAGACTAAAATAATTAATGCAATTTCTAAATTATAAGCTTCTTAGACAAACAAAAATCTTTGTAGACAAACAGAAGCCTTCCAAGAAACTACTTTGGCCTGGTACAAAACGCTACCTGCATGATTCCTTCTAGCTCCTCCCATGTTTTCTCTTCTATGTGGGATACGGGGCAAACAAACAAAAGGACAAGAAAACTTAAAATTAACAAACTAACAGCAGAACCATAGTATACAGGAAGGGAGGAGGAGAGAAGGAGGTTGAAATCAGGTGTGAGATGAGCACAAGAGATCAAGATGATGACTCACAGGTGATATGGTGGTGGGGAAACTTGGGGTATACAATGATGTAAAAGAATGTACACATATATATGTAATAAATAAGAAAATAATATTATCTGTTGCACTTCTTGAACAAGAACTGACTTTGAAGCAGTTTCCAATCAATTCCTGATAAAATGTCACAAAAGAGACCCCTCTATAAGACTAAATTTTATTTAAAAAATGAAATTTTGTTTAAAATTTTTTTTAAATACTGTAAAGTTATAAAGTCATTAAGTGCTCCTTTAAGTGTCATTTTTTAATACATTTCTGTCTCTCATTCGTACAAATGTGCCAACTCATTGTACAGATCTTGCAAACTGAATATGTCTTATAATCTGAAAGAGCCAGTATCCAGAGGATCAACTACAACATCAATCAAAAAAAATCTTATGAAGTTCTATTAGTTATACATTTTTGTGTTAAATTGCAGGGTGTTAAAATTTGGATTCTCTGCTCTGGAGGAAAATAGTTTCTATTTATAACTAGAACTCTCTGATACTGATATTAATTTATGGTACTTAAACTGGACATAATATTTATGGACACTAGGTGAGAGACAGATCTGACAGCCCAAATATTGAGTGGGTTTGGAGACCCAGTGAAGACTTTTCCACTACTAAGCATCTGTAAACCTCTGACTGACCTAAAACAATTTTTTCAAACAAAACATCAAAATCATTCAGATAAGTAATGAATCGATTTCCCTGTCTCACTTTTCTCATGAAGATATTTGCTTTCTTAATGTCCCTTTACTTTCCTCTGCTCTTTAGTCCTTTCTATTTTTGCTTCCTATATGATGACAGTCTAGACACACTCAGGTCTGATGCAGCTGTTCATACTTCTTATAAGCCCAGACTTAAGTACTTGGGTGATACTTAAAATATTTAAAGCTATCCTCTTTTTTCTATAAATGCTTCCAGCCCCTACCTTTCACTCCAAGCACACACATATATGTGTGTGTTCAAAGCAGAAATTATAAATATCTACGATTAAAGACTAAACAGTTCTGTTTCTCAAGTCTTGATCTACGCTCCTAATCTGGAGGAACTGGCTTAAGCAGCTGTTCCCCAGCCCCTCAGGACCGAGGAATATACAAACCCAAAGTGGGATGAAACCATGATGGTTGTGATGGTCACTTCCTATTTCTGCTAGTCTTGCCAGAACATCAGGGTTGGTTTGCACTACTTTAAACAAAAGAAAGCGTTGGTTTTTCATAATTTGACAAGCTATGTTCCAGAACACAGGCCAGTAAGAACATTCATTGTCCTCAAGGTGACATCTTACTGCCCAGGTCAAAAACAGTCATGGGAGATGGAATCAAGATTCATGGCTCATGGCTGGATGGATGACACTCAAAAGTGAAAGTGTGCTCAGTTTGCTTCAGTGTAGGGCCCAAATCAGCTTACCATATGATTTTAGCAGGAATCAGCCAATCAGATTCTGCCAATTTGCATTGTTTGTATTTGCTCTTGAACCCCATAAGTACTGCGCCAAACCCCATTCTCTGCGAGACTGACTAGAGGACTTTGCCTACAGTTCCCTATCAGATTACCTAACATTAAACTGGCTCTTTTACCAAAAGTTGTAACATATTTCTTGGCTTCTGTGCCATTGGGTAGAGCCAACATTGGACAGCTAAATTCTGGTAAGAGTAGCACAAGTAAAAAACAACAGAGAAGAGAGAGGGCCAAGGTAAATATAGATGTATATGAAAGCAGACATTCAGGTACAATATGTAGGATTGGACACAAGGACATTGTGAGGAAAAAGGACAAGGCAGGGTAGGCAGGCATTATGGATTTAGGGATTCCTGCTTTCCCAGCATTTTCTCCATAGTCCATGAATTAATATGCTCACAACAAAGTTCTTTAAGTAAAAGTTGAAATTCAACCATTTTTATTATCACTGATCTGACAGTCAATATACAAAGCACTCAATGCAACTGAATTACCTATGGTTGAGTACAGTCTATGTTGAAATTAAATATCAAGTCAGCAGCATGGATATACCCCATCCTCGCTTTGGTTCTGAGTATTGGAATAGGCCCAAAATACAACACCTTTTTTCATAGCATTGATCATATCTCTTCTTCATTTAAAATTGTTTTAAAGTACCCTTTAAAGGTATTTGAATATTAATTAATTTACGGGTTTGCCGAGTACAAAGAAACATGAGTCAGAAAAGGTGATCCCTGTCATCAGAGCCATCAATACAAGGATAAAGTAATAGTACAATGATTGCAAAGCTCTCCACGATGGCAAAGAAAGAGAAGAGTACTGGGACTCCAGCAGCAGAAGAGCAAGACTCAATATCAGCCTCAGCTCCAGGTCACTGCTCCACAAAGACCCATACTCAAAGGCCAGGACATTTCCTTACTGACTCTTCTCTGAAACCAAAACAGCTTCACAGGTAATGTGCAGAAAGATAATATCGGGTATCAGGTCCAAAAAAGAAGTGACAGAACTGGGGTTCATGCACAGCTCCATCACAGCTCAGGGGTATGACTGCAGGAAGATTCCTTATATCTATTTCCTCAGATGTAAAATGGGGGTGATTATAACAGACCCTTCCCAC
Organism: Uropsilus gracilis; assembly: GCA_004024945.1. Taxonomy (NCBI): domain Eukaryota; kingdom Metazoa; phylum Chordata; class Mammalia; order Eulipotyphla; family Talpidae; genus Uropsilus; species Uropsilus gracilis. The sequence goes on along the minus strand of PVHY01029139.1, from coordinate 4,838 downwards.
AGATCCATGCTGAGGATTTAAAGGTAATAAATGACTGTCCACATCTGTATAAGACCTATGACTTGTACACCCCTCCGCCTATATTGGCTCCCTTAATTTTAAATATAATTGAGAGATGGACAGTATGGGACTAAGGGAGAGTGTTAAACCCGATGATAGATGAGGGCATTGCAACTCAAAGAGGAGAAAAGAGTTCCCTGTGTTAACACAGCTATTCAGGGTGGTCGGGAGGTCCTATACCTTTGTTTCCAGTGTTCTTTCATGGATCATGCAACACTAAGAACAGTACCTGGCATAAAAAATGACCCATGAAAGAACACTGGCGAAATATTTTGACTACCTTTTTATATTTGTGGTGAAATATTTTCTCAAAATATTCAAACCAAGGAGTAGCTGAAACTTGCAATGGCAGGATAAATTGTGTCAGTCAGCTGTCCATGGGTAAGGTCTTTCCATAGGGCCTCTGGACTCTTCACGAAACTCAAACAAAAAAGACATTTGGTTACAATCAAAGGACATACACTTGGGGAAAAAAGTCCTTTATTTCCTGCAAAAGGCTAAAAGGTTCCTTAGAGGTAGCTTCTTCTGGGCTTCCTGCTTGAGATTCAAAGAGTCTGTGCCAGTAGCAACTTGCTTAATGCTGATGATAGTAGGTGTGTCAGGAATTTACAAATTGGCTTCACATTACGTGATCCGGTCCTCACCTCCTCATACTCCAGACACAGATTTTTTAGCTCTATGCCTGCCAGGGATCTTCCAAGGGTAGTAGCTGAACAAAACTCATTACATGGTCTCCATTCTCGGCTTTATCCCCCAAGCTGGATTGAACTGTTCAGTTTGACAATTGTGAATTTTTAGAGTACACTGGATCTTAAAACAGTGTATGTGGCGATGTCCACGGGGGTGGGAGGTGGGGATGTTTGACTATTTATTACAAGACTGAGTGTAAGCAGGTTATCAGGAAACAATTAGGATTGTGCAGACAAGACTTATTCTCCCCATGGCATGCTCTTGTGAATTCAAACCACCCAAACACAACAGAACGTACAATCCTAAGAAGCTAGCATTAAGAAACAGACCCTTTTGCCACCACTGGTTTCAGCAAGAAAAACTTCAGATTAGTTACAGCTGTTATATTGTTCTACTTACCAATACATCAAATGGTAGAGATCTCAAATGTGCTACAAAATGATAAATTTCTATCTAGTTAGTTGTACAATAGTTAGTTGTATAAGAGGTGAACCAAGGGAACAGGAAATTTGTATAGTTTTGTATCCAGCACTAAATACCCTCTGCAATGGTTCTATTGATAATCACTTCATCTAGAAATTCAAACAGTCAAATTTATTGCTAAAGTTTAGAGTTTAGTGCTATAGATTACATGATTGTATACTCATGAAATTCACATGCTGAAATCCTAATCTCTGAGGTAATTATATTTAGAGGTGGGGTCTTTGGGTGGTAACTAGGTCATGGGAGTAGAAACCTCATGATGGAATTAGTGGTCTTACAAGAAGGGACAGTAGATCTCCCCTTCTACTTACACATTTCTCCACATTCTCCCCCTCCAGCTCTCTTGCCTGTATCATGTGAGATACAACAAGATCACAGAATGCAATCAGGAAAAGAACCTTAACCCAACACCAGATCTGTTAATCCCTTGATCTTGGCCTCTTTAAGCTCTAGAACTGTGAGAAGTAAGTTTTTGTTGTTGCAGTCATCCAGTCTATGATATTTTTGTTATGATAACCTGGAGCAACTAAGGCAGCATTACAAAGCACAGCTAAGATGTAGTAATAAAGTCAGGAAGGCAGAGAGTTTCATGTTGTGGTTTTGAATAACTATATCAGTTTTTATTTCAGAAATGATTTAGCAATCTAAAGAAAAAATATGTTTTAGTTTTAAGACCATATCAGGGTGGCTCCCCTTTGGCACATACATTAAAACTATAATGAAACAGAGAAGACTAGGATGACCTCCACATAAGGATGACATAAATCTGTGAAGTATTCAGATTTTTAAGAAGACTTCAGAGTGACAATCTTACCAAAGTTTATCGAAACTAGGAAAATAAATGAAGAAAATAAAAACAGGAAGTATGGGAAAGCTCCAAACAGAAGTTACAGAGATAAAGATTGCAATAGTTCAGATGAAAAATGCAAGGGAGCTCACCAATAGACTCAATGAGGCTAAGAGAAGAATCTGAAGACAGAAGGTAAAGATAGCAGAAGTCACCAAAAATACCAGAAAAAATGAAAGAAAAAAAGAATCTTAAAAAATGAATCTAGCACAAGATTGACTATGGGTATTAAGTATTAAGAAGAACAGTATCCACATTGTAGAAACATAACAGGCAGAAGCCATCTCAGAAACAAAGAAACATAAGAGACTGCCACGAACACTTTTATGCCACTAAACTGAATAATTTAGAATAAATGGACAAATATTTGGAAGCATACAACCTTTCAAAACTGATCAAGAAGAAATGGAAAAACTGAACAGAAAGGAAATTGAAACAATAATCAAAAGTCTCTAAAGAAACAAAATCTCATGACCAGATGGTTTCGCTAGTGGCCTATAGCAGAGCTTTAAGAAGGAGGTAATACTTGTCATTCTTAAGGTTTTCTAAAAACTTGAATATAGAATGCTTCCAAATACATTTATGAGGATATCATTACTCTGATATCAAAAGCAGACAAAGATATCACAACACAAAATACACAAAAGGAAAAGGATGAACTAATATCCTTAATGAACAAAATGCAAAAATCCTAGCAAATCAAATTTAAAAATACATTTAAAGGATCATATGCATGACCAATTATGATTTCAGGAATGGAAGAATGATTCAACATACAAATATCAAACAGTGTAATTTGCTATAGCTACAAAAGTAAAAATAAAAATTATATAAGCATATCAATAATGTAGACAAAGTATTTGATGAGATCAAACATTCCATAAAGTGGAGATAGCAGGAACTTCTCCCAATATGAAGGTTATAGGTGGTAAACCCACAGATAATTTTATACTTAATGGTGAAAATCTGAAAGCTATTAATCTAAAATCAGGTACAAGACAAGAATGTCCACTATTATCACTATTGTCCAACAAAGTATTGCCAATCCTAGCTAGAGCAATAAGGAAAGGAAAAGTAATAAAAGGAACCCATATTGGGAAAGCAGAAACAAAATTATCACTGCTTGAAACATGACAATATTCATAGAAAACCCTATGAACTTCAGTAGAAATCTATTGGAAACAATAAATCAGTTCAGTCAAGTGATAGGTTACAAAATCAAAACAGAAAAATATGTTGTGTTTTTATATGTAAAAACTGAATTTGAAGATAAAGGTAAAAACAACAACAAAAATCCTATTTAATAAAACATCAAAAGAAATACCCAGGAATTAGCCTAACAAAGGAGATGTAAAGAACTATACAATGAAAACTGTCCCATGATTAAAATATAAGAAGACACAAAGAAATTTAGTTATTCTTTGCTTATAAATTAGAATTACCATATCTAAAATGAATGTCTTAATAAAAATAATATATACATTCAATGTAATCCCTATTCAAAAAACCTCAATGGCATTCATACAGGAAATAAAGTACACTCACTGAAATTTGTACGGTATTCATTAATGAATCTGAAGAGTCAAAGCAATTCTGATAAGGATTAAAGTATCTAGCTCCATAATTCAACCAATAATACAAAGCAGTATTAATTAAAATAGAATGGTATTGTAATAAAAATAGGCAAACAAACCAGTGGGATAGAATTCAGAGCCACCCCCCCACCCCCAAATAAACTCAGACTTCTCTTGATAGTTAAGATAGCAAGGGAGTTTTTCTTACAACAATAAAAGAAAGAAACTCTCTTCAACAAATGGTGTTGGGAAAACTGGATGGATACATGTGAAACAATGAAACCAAAGCATTATGTTGCATCAAATGTAAACATTAATTCAATATGGATCGAAATATTGTTGAAAGACCTGACACATTAAGAAAAATAGAAGAAAACAAAAGCAAAGCAATCCCCATCATTGGCTCCAGAGAAGTCTTTGGGAATCTACTCTAGCAGCAAGGGAAATAAAAGCAAAAATATACAAATGGAACTACATAAAACAAAGTTTTCTGCAAATCAAAAGAAACTATCACTAAAATAAAAAGATATCCCATTGAATGGGAGAAAATATTTACATATTATATATCTGACAAGGGGTAATATTCCAAAGTCTTCAAAGAACTCATACACTCAACAAAAAGAAAATAACAACCCATAGCAAAATATGGGTTAAGGAGCTAAAGTGTCTCTTCTCTAAAGAAGACACACAGATGGCCAAGAGGAATATGATAAAAATGTCACTCATCATTAATCTTCAGGAAAACACATATGAAAAAAAAAACAACAAAATACCACCCCATACTTGTGAGCATGATCAATATGAATATGACTAGGAATAACAAATGTTAGTGAGGGTGTATAAGAAAAGGATCCTGTCACACTCTTGATAGAAATATAGACTAATCCTGCCCTTGTGGAAAACTATAGATTTCCCAAATTTTAAAAAATAGATCTGTAATATAATTCAGTATTCTACTTCTAGGTACCTAATCCAAAAAATACAAAGACATTGAAATCAATGTATGTATTCCTTTGTTCACTGTAGCTTTGTATCAAATAGTCAAGTTATGGAAAGAATATACGTGCCCAAGGAGAGATGAGTGGATTAAGAAGGTATGTACAGAGAGAAAGAGAGAGAGAGAGAGAAGAGGAAGAAGAAGAAGGAGGAGGAGGAGGAGGAGAAGGAGGAGGAGAAGGAGAAGG
>PVHY01029138.1:0-14570 GCA_004024945.1 Uropsilus gracilis | reverse complement strand
ATATATATATATATATGTATGTTCTATTGTTGTCTACCCCAAGGTTCTCCCACCACCTTGTCATCTATGAACCATCAGCTTAATCTCTTGTGCCCATCCCTCCCCCAATTTTACCCTCCTCCCCTCTCTTGTTCTATGCTTCAGTTCTAATGACAGTTAGTTTTAAATTTTTCCTTGTCAGTTTGTTTGTTTTCCCTATATCCTCATGTAAGTCAGACCACCCACTATTTCTCTTTTTCTTTCTGGCTTACTTCCAATAACATAATTCCTTCTAGCTACATCCATGTTGCTGCAAATGACATGTTTGTCTTTTTTTGATTGATGAATAATGTTCCACTGTGTACATATACCACAACTTTCTGATTCACTTGTCTGTTTGGGGGCATTTGGGCTGTATCCATATCCTGGCTATTGTAAATAGTACTGCAATAAACACACAAGTACAGGTGTCCTTTTGAATGAGTATTTTTGTATTCTTTTGGTAGATTCCTGGAAATGGGATTGCTGAATCCAATGGTAGTTCCATTTTCAGTAGTTTAAAGGTCCTCCACACAACTTTCCATAGTGGCTGGACAAGTTTACATTCCCACCAGCAGTGAAAAAATGTGTTCCCCTCTCTCCACATCCACGCCAGCACTTGTTGTTGTCTGTTTTTTTAATATGGGCCTTTCCTGTTGGTGTAAGGTGGTCTTTCATTGTAGTTTTCATTTGCATTTCCCTGATTACTAGTGATATTGAGCACTTTTTCATAGGACTATTGATCATTTGTATTTCTTTTTCAAGAAGTGTCTTCATAACTCTTCACCCCATTATTTTTTTACTAGACTTTTTGCTTTATTTTTAAGTTAAGTTCTTTGTGGATCTTTGTTATCAGACCCTTATCACTTGTATGAAGGGCAAAAACTTTTCCCCATTCAGTTTGGTTTCTGTTTTGGTCATTTGTCTCTTTTGCTGTAAAGAAGCTTTTTAATATGATGTGGTCCCACTGTTTATGTTTTCCTTCATTTTTTAAGCATTTTTAGATGTGTCCTGAAAGATGTTTCTGAAGTGTAGGTCTTGGAGTGCTTTGCCCATATTTTCTTCAATATATTTTATGGTTTCAGGTCTTACATCCAAGTCTTTTATCTGTTTTGAGTTGGTTTTTGTACATGGTGTGAGGGAGTAGTCTAGATTCATTTTTTTGGCCATGTTGTGGTCCAGTTTCCTGGCACCATTTATTGAATAGACTATGCCTGTTGCAGTGTATACTCTTTGCTTCTTTGTCTAAGATTAACTGGCCATATATGCATGGCTTTATTTCTGTGCTTTCAGTTCTGTTCCACTGGTCTGTGTGTCTGTTTTTGTTCCAGTACCATGCCATCTTAATTATTGTGACTTTGTAGTACAGTTTAAAGTCTGGGAGGGTAATTCCTCCATTTCCTCTCCTATTAGCCAGAAGAGCTTTGGCTATTTGAGGTTTCTTATTGTTCCAAATGAATTTTAGTAGCATTTTTTTCAATTTTCTTGAAGAACGACATTGAGGGTTTTTTGAAATGCATTGAATTTATAGATTGCTTTTGGTAGAATGGCCATTTTGACTATCCTAATTTTTCCAATTCATGAACAGGGGATATCTTTCCATTTCTTTGTGTCCTCTGTCTCTTTTAATAATGTTTTATAATTTTCTTTGTATAAGTTTTTTCATGTTCTTTGTCCGGTTTATTCCCAGGTATTTAGTTTTTGTTGGTTCAATTGTGAATGGGATAGTTTTCTTTATATCTTCTTCAGACTGATTTTTTTTTTTTTGCATACAGGAAGGCTATTGACTTTTATGTGTTGATTTTGTAGCCTTCTATTGACTGAACTGGTTTATTATTTTAATTAGGTTTTCTGCAGAGTTCTTAGGATTCTCAATATATAATATCATGTCATCTGCAAACAGTGATAGCTTTACTTCTTCTTTCCCTATTTGGATCCCTTGTATGTTCTTGTATGTTGTTCCAGCTAGGACTTCTAGAACGATATTGAAAAGTAGTGTTGAGAGTGGGGAGCCTTGTCTTCTTCCTGATCTCAGAGGGAAAACTTTCAGTTTTTCCTCCATTTAGGATTATATTAGCTGTGAATTTGTCACATATTGTTTTTATTATGTTATGGTACATTCCTTCTAATCTCATAATTTGAAGGGCCTTCATAATAAATGGATGTTGCACTTTGTCAAATGCTTTCTCATCATCTACTGATATAATCGTTTGATTTTTATTTTGCTTTTTGTTCATGTTTTGATTACATTAATTGATATTTGAGTGTTGAAACATCCTTTTTCCCTTGGGAAGAACCCCACTTCGTCATTGTTGGAGTCTATTTGTTAGGATTTTGTTGAGAATTTTTGCATCTGTGTTCATTAAGGAGATTGGCCTGTATTTTTCTTTCTTTGTGTTATCTTTGTTTGGTTATGCTATTAGTGTGATATCGGCTTTGTAGAATGTATTTGACTTCTCTATTTTTTGAAAGAGTTTTCTAAGATAGGCACCAGTTCATCTCAACATCTGGTAGAATTCATTTTTAAATCCATCTGGGTCCAGGGCTTTTGTTTTGGGGGAGGAATTTTATTACTGATTTAATTTCACTGCTTGAGATTGGAGAAAACATAGTATTCTTACCTGTAGTTCACAAAGTAGCCACTAGAGATATTTCCATTTCTTATCATTGAATTTTTACTATCACTTTTATTAATTTTATGATAATGTTGATATGATAACACACTGAAAAAATACAAAAGAATAGTCCACATTAAAGATATAAAGTACAAAGCTAGAGTTTGACACTTCCTGATTTCAAGCTAGATTACAAAGTTATCATTTAAAAAAACAAGACTGTATTGGCATAAAAAAAAATATTTACAGGTCATTTGTTCTGCTGGAGGAGAATAAGGGCCCAGAAATAAGTCATGAATTTACAATTTACTAGCAGTCAGCAAGAGTGCCAAAAATACACAGAAATATTATCAATTTTTTAATAAATGGTCTTGGTAAACCTGCATGATTACAGGTAAAAGATGATTTGGACCCTTATATGTAAGCTGTCTTCAACTGAACTGTATACTTAACAACCTGAAACTACAAATCTTCCAGGAAAAAAAAAATGAGAAGAAGATTCCTTGATACTGATCTTGGCCATGAGTTTTTTAATATGACATCAAAATCACTAGCAAAAAAAAAAGTTCAAAAATAAATAAGTTGCAATACATAAACCAAAAAAATTTCTGCACAGCAAAGAAAGTAATCAACATGAAGGAAAAAATAACCTACAGCATGTGTACGTGCCAATATTTTCTAATTTCTAAGACATTATGCTGATGCACATTTATATACATCTGTGATTTAACACCACAAGAAAATCACAGTTAATACACAAAATCTAAAGTCATATACATTTAATAAATTCAAAAACTATAAAATTTTATATATACATATATGCATATGTGTGTGTATAATGTCATTCCTTTGCCAAAAACAATTAAAGAGAAAGAAAATATAGAACTCTACTTGGAAATCCTAAAATTCTTCCTGAAAAATTCTCACTCTCAAAAAATATTTTGTAACCCATGAGTATGCTGGTTCTAAATGTGAAATCCATCTTTATATCCACTGACAGATTTAGGCCAAATTTCATAAAGGATTGGATGCTGAAGTTCACAAAACGTAGCACTCAAAGAGCAGTAAGACTTATGCTGTTGACAGTCTGAAATTGTTGGGCAAAAGTTAAGGGCATAGGGTAGTAAGGGAAGAGCTGACCCTACTAATAGAGGAAAGTGACTCCAAGGAAAAGGGGTTGCTTTTGTTACAGGCAGAGAAATAGGAGTTGAGATATTTTAGGGGGTATTATTTTTATCGAGGCAACAATGGTATCAGCTGTGCTTTTAAAAGTTATAGGAAACTGGTAGGTTTGAGTGTTACTTATTTTGCTGTCAACAAAGCTGTAGCAATTACAGAGGGTTTGAAAAGCAAGAGCTTGTCTTGGGTAGAGTGTCTGATAAGGATAAAAATAATGTTTTGACTGATTGGGAATTTGTGTGTGTACTAATATGCAAATGTAGTTGTATTGCCAGTCAGTATTTTCATTTTCTCATTTGCTATATAATTCTCCCTGAATTGAATATATTCTCCAAGAATTGCTGATGTATTTTTCCATGTAAAATGAACATTATATTATAATCAACATTTTGTATGCTAACTTACTCCTGAACCCTAGACTATAGGAAAAAGTATTTTGTCATCTTTTCATTATATTTGACTAGAAGCATATATATATATATATATATATATATATATATACATATAACACAAGCTGTTTCTCAAATCTAATGCTATAATTATTTTATGTTTTTAATGACAGTGTTCAATATTTGTTAATTTAGAATGTGCACTACACACAAAAACAGATTGTAGGTTACACAAAAGCAAGCAACCTTCAAACTATAATTACACCTTCAATAAAAAATGCTATTGATGTGGGAAGTTATGTGTATAGGAGGGGGAGGATTTATGGGAACTTCCTATTCAATTTTATTCTGAGCCTGTTCTACCAAAAAAAAAGTCTATTAAAAATACACTTAAATTGCTATCTATATTCAAAGTCAAAGCTATGATCAAGTAATTAATCATATTCTCTAATTGTTGGGTGATTATTATTGTTCACTGCTAACATATTTTGATTCAATATGATACATTAAATCAGCAGACATAGAAGTCATAAAGAATGATGAAAAGCATTATCATTTCTTTCAATGTACCTGTCTTCCTAATATTAAATAATGACTGAAATTTATAAAATTCTTACTCTGATATTATAACTGCTTTTGCTATTAAAGAAGTCAGGGATTTATTTAGCCTTTAGAAAAAAATTAATAAATGAATCACTCAAGGTCACACAGTAGACCATCTTAGAGAGAATCAAATCCACTGTCTTCAAAAATTGTACACTTAAGCACTACAGATACTTATAGAGATTTCTTACAAAGAACATGCTGAAAAGGGAATCTCTGATCAATTTTAAACTATAATTGGGTATTATTATTGATTCTATATAACTTGTTAACAACAAAATATTGATGGGGAAATCATAATATTTATGGATAAATTTTCCAAAAACAATACCCTAAAACTTCTTTTGTTTTGGTTTGAAGTCACTTTGGATAATAGTTGAAGATGAGACCTAAGCTTCTCTCCTCCTTGCCAAGTTATATATAAGCTATAAAATTGTCCCTGAACAGTAAACTCAGTTCCCTGAGTTCAATAATTGAAAAGGATTTTATTTTTACTTTAGAATATATACAGCTTTGAACTAAGGATCCCTGTGCTCTGCAAATCAGGATTCTTTGAAACTACTTCCTCAGCAAATTGGTAACTATGTGGTAATGCCATATGAGAAGGAATAAAGAAAAAGTATATTTGTGATGCTGGGTTTTTTTTTTTAAAGGGTGAGTGGTTAAGTAAGGTTGCAACATAAGCTGTGTCTGCACATATTCCACAAAGAGGATAGTGGAATCTATTACACAGATAATTCAAGCTAAAATGCTACTTTTTCTTCAATTATATGGATATTTCAAACAATGTACTTTTCTTGGCTAAAACTATTTGGTAATTGCTGATCTTTACCTCTTTGCAGATCTTTGCAACCCTTTACTTGAAGAAATATAAAAATAAGAAAACATTTAAAACTCATCAGAAAATGTAATGGTATATAACAGCCACTTATACTAGACTGTGTCTGTTGTTGCCTCCAGCTGAAGTCATTCCTACACTTAACCTTGCAATGATAGGTTTTTGTAACAGGGGACTCACTAGTGACAGGTTCCAGATGGGAGTTAGAAATTTGTGAAGGACATATGTAGCCTCCATATTTTGAAAGACCATTTGAATATGGATTATCCAGGAAAGGTTCAGAGAGTCTTCATTTACTCCCAAGTAGTGAGCAGAAAGGAACCCAAGTGAAAATGCCTGGTGTGTAATGAAACAGAATTAGGTATCCTAGAAATTAAAGAAAAAGAGAAAGCTCTCCATCAGAATGACCAGAATGTTTCCTTAATAAGAAAGTATATTATCTGTTTCATTTCAGATAAAGAAGATCAGGCATAATGAGAAAATATCTCAGATGGAAGTAGAGGAAGTGTGAGCAAAGTAGTGTGTTTTATAGAACACTGATCAGGTCTGTCTCATTCTTCATTGTGTAAAAACACTCAAAATAACCCACTTTAGGACATTTTTATTTATACACTCGTTGACTGCATTTGCAATAAATGCTAAGCTTAGTTGTAATCCAGGCAGTGAAAAGCCTAGAAATATCACCTGAAAGCAGAATTATTAAACATTTTGATGCCAGGTTAAGGACCATGAACTTTATTCAGTAGGTAGTGGGGGAATTATTAACAGTTTTGGAGAACAGAAGTAACATAAATGGAATTACACTTTAAAAAATAACCTACTTAAAATATATAAGATGAATCACATTTTTAAAAGGCTACAGCACAATATCCAAGTAAAATAAAATGACTGTTTAAACCAAAATAACCATAGTGTGAAAGAATTTTGACAGAGGTTGGTTAAGTGAGTAATAGTAATTCAATGTAGAGAATAAAGTACAAAGACCGTTAAGTTTTGTGGTTAGTGTTACAAAAAAAAAAAAAAAAAGGACGGTTGTAGGGTAAATGATTTGGTCAGAATTTTCCCTCCAATGGTCTGCATAACCAGCATCTGGGGGGTTTGCGTCTTCCTCAGAATTGGGCAGCCCAGTGGGTGTGCATGTGTGTAAGTGTATACATCTGGGCCTAGAAGAGAGGGGCATAGAGCATGGGCTAAGAAAGCATGAGAGGAAATGTGTGAAGATTCCTGGGGGCTGGGAGGCTGGGGGACTTGCCTGCCTCCCAGCCTGCACAGTCTTGCCCTGCCTGGTGGATCTGTGTAATTGCTGGAGTCAGTAAAGAATCTATGCAGATTGGTGATCCTGAAACCAATATATTTGACATCATGAACAGTCTACTTGCATGACAAGGGTGCAAAGATCTAGTTAAATGCATTCACTATTCTGTGGCAATTTACTGAATATATAACAAAAATAATAGCCACATAATTTAAAAAGACATATGCACCCCTCTGTTGATTAATTGTTCACAACAGCCAAAATATGTAAACAACCTAAATACCCACTGATGACTGTATAAAAAACATGTGGCATGTGGACTCAATGGAATACTATTCCTCTATAAAGAAAAAGATGATACCTTGCCTTTTACAGCATAGTTGGAACTTGTGATTGTGTCAAGAGGAATATGTCAGGGATAAAGTACTGGACTATTTTACTCATGTAAAATGTGGAGATTGGGGAGACGAAAGCAAATGATGGAACAAAACTATATGAGACTCTAGCAGTGAATTGATAGTTACCAGAAGGGAAAGGGAAGGAGACTGAGAGGACTGGGCAGAGCATGTTAAGTTTTTTTAATATAGTGGTGAATAGTATTAGAATTTTGGTGATGGGTGTGGAATCATATATATTTATCGAGGTGCAAAGCTATAGTCCTCAAATTTAGAGTGCCAGAAATTGATGGTACAATAAAGAAAATTCATAAAAAGGATATTGTTTATCAAAACAGTAGTGGTAATTATGATGATGATAATAGCCAAAAACTTTGACACTTAGCTTATACCAAATCATAAACTAAATGCTATTTATATAGATATTTAATATAAAGATATATATTTATACCTATAATAAATATATATTTATATCTATACATTTATATATGTACATATACTTATGTGACTGAGTTCAGGAGGTATGAATTTGTATGTAATCAAAACGAGAGAGAGCTGAGATCCTAAAATTTTTTAAAAAGAGCAGTTTTTCAGAGCTAAGAAATATCAGACTTGGTTGAAGAGAAAAATATTTAAAGAAAATCTCAAATATCTAGTCATCTGAAAAATTGGTACCATTATTAATATAAAAGAAAGTTTTAAGGTAGTTTTTGAGAAGAATAGGTCAATCACAGAATGTTGATGTCATGGAAGTAATTCTATAGTTAATTGGATATGTTGATCTGGCTTATGACTTAGAGATAGGAATGGAATTATGACTATTGAAATGTAAACTAGAAGGTGAATACACATTTTGGAATTTATTTTCTACTCCTCTAGGTATCTATCGTTGCATCTCAACTAGATTATAATCTCTGTCATGATACAGAAACTATTTTCTTTAGTATCTTCCACAACTGCTCAGGTAGTGCTGGGCACCTGATTATGATAATGAAATTGGATCAAAGTGGGCAAAAGCCTCTGGCCAGCAAGCTGCAAGTCTGCATCTCCCACGTGTAGCAGTTGCCAGACAAAAGCAGTTTAAACAACAGGGTTTTATTAAAAAGGGAGATTAACCAGGAAAACAGAAAGCCCTTAATGTCACAAGTGGCCAGTTATCTTACCCCAGCCACCACTTTCAGTCCCAAAGGTCCCAAAGACATATCCATGATGGTGCCCTTTGCCCCTCCAAAACTGAGGCAGGTACTCTGCAAATTCCAGTCTTTCTCCAACATCTTCTCTTTGCTTCTTTTCTCTCCAGTGTTCTGAGCTGCTCCACTTCTCCAACTCTCTTCAAACTGCTTCCACAATTGCTAATGCACGAATCAACTCTCCAAATCTGCCACCTTGCTGTGGCTCCATGTACTCCTTTACCAGGCCCGCCTTAAGCAGAGTCTGACCAAATCCACCAGGTCTGCCCTTGGCAGACCCTGGTCACCCCTGGCCTGCCATTCTGGCATCTGACGTCATACCGGCTACATGTCTGCTGGTCACTCTCCCACCATGTGGCTCCTTGTCACCACCAGCTCACTCTTCCAGGGGGCTTACCCTGATCAGGTCACATGAGCCTGTTCTCTCAGTCTGCCATTCTCATCTCTTTCTCTTCCTTTCCTCTTTTTTTCCTTTCCTCTGCTCCTTCCTTTTATCTGCATTTTGGTGCTTCTTGTTTCTTCTTACAGAGTCTTTCTCTCAGACTCCACCCACCAGAGTATTTTGGTGCCAATACAATTTTTAACCGTGTCACTATCCTGTATCAATAATACATATAGATACAAATCTCAGATGATTTTTTTCTCCCAATAATTAAAGCAAGCATGATTCTAATTTTGAAAAGGTAAATACCTTTTTAAAATAAATATCCCTTTAAGGTAAACTTTAAAACAACAAATACTGCTTTTAATAACTGACAATACAATAAGTTTGTTTAAAACCAAATGCCCCAAAACAGATGATTGGCTAAAAAAAAATGTGGTACATATACACGATGGAATACTTGGCATCAATCAAGGAGGACAAACACATGTCATTTGCAGCAACCTGGATGGAACTAGAAAGACTCATTTAGCAGAAATAAGTCAAAAAGAAAAAGAAGTACAGGATGGTCTCACTTATATGATGGATATAGGGGAAAACAAACAAATGAATAAGAAAAAATGAAAACAACCAATAGGACTAAACAATGGAGTGAGAGAGGAGGAGAGGGAAGAAGGCAGGGGAGGTGAAGAGCACAAAAGATCAGGATGGTTAACAAGTGTTAGTGAAGTGGGAAAGCCCCGTGATACAGACTGATGGAATAATGTAATATAAATATAAATATACATATATGTGCAAATTTTTTAAAATTTTGAATTAATTTTTAAAAAGGACAGGGTTATTAAGAAATGGAGAAAGAAAAAGGGAGCCATCTGCATAGTGCCAGGCAGGCAGGAGAGCAAATTCTCCCCAGAATAGAAATTGTACTGATTCCTTTTTTTCTTAATTTGTTTATTTTTTTTTATATATGTGTTTCACATCTTTGTATTCCCTGGGGACCACCCTCAGGGAATGGTCCACCCTTCCCTCCCTGACCACTCCCTACCATCTCCACCCCTCATCACCCCCCCACACATGCACATCCCTTTTATGGAATTTTTATGTACATATCTATGGCCTAAATTGTCAACCAGAATAAATTTTATAATAATAAAAAAAATTGGGAAACAAAAAAATAATAATAAGTTTGTTTAATTAGAAAATAAACCATATCCAATTCTCCACTGGTCCAAGAAGCAAGCCCTTTGGTGCTTTGATTCACAAACTAGATTGATGGAAACATCTGCTACATTATCTTTAAAGACCCAAAATATATATTGGATTGTTCTTAAACAATGAAATTATTTTTATGATGATATATCAAATATCTTTATAATCACCTTGATGTCCTGTTCCAAAGACAACTTTAATAAACACATTCCAATAATTTGAATGCAATATATATAATATGTTGTTTACATATTTTTTGTTCTTTTCAATTAAAAAATATAAATCGATGATTTGGAAAATGTATGAGAATATGGAAAAGAATAAGAAGATATTTTTAAGCATGTAAACTATAGGACAAGAACTAAAGCTAGAGAGAAGGGGCACATATAGCAAATCAAACTCTAAGGACAGCAAGAATGTTCAATATGCCCTTGTTAATTATATATGAAGGAGGTACCATGTTCCATAGCAAAGGTCAGGGGACAAGGAGGGAAGAGAAAAAGAGAGGGAGAGGGAGAGATACCATCATTCTAATTTAGCAAGTACTATGACTCATATTTTCCAATCGACGCATTGACTAAAGTCCATTCAATATAAGACAACTATTTCTATAATATTTCCCTCCCTTTCCTGGGCTATCTTTAAGGAGCTAAAGAGAAAGCTCACAGATAAAGCAGAATGTGTTTCACAGCCATTGATAAACAATTAGAAAGATCTGGTTAAAAAATATCTGTCAAGCAAGGGTTTAATTAATCAATTAGATTAATTAGTATATTATATAAAAGACTGGTAGGATCAGAATTGGAGATGCTACTTAATCAGCTGAACAAAGTATTTTGGTTATTTATAAAATAGGTGATTATTCCAATATGAACATTTTTAAATCACTTATTGACAGCATATTGGTTGTTTAGATAGCTTTTACCAATTAAGATATCAGGACTGTAGACTTTCATATTTCAGGAAGTGTCCAAGATTTTCTCTATCCATTAATTTATTTGTTCTTTCATATATATGAAAAAGTAGTCCTTGAGTAATCTGTCAATTTCAACCACTGTGTTAATGAACTGTTCCTATATGAGAAAATTATATAAGAACTTGTAAAATAAATGTTTTCGAACATTTATTTTAGAACATCTATGTTAGAATGGTTAGGAACCAATGTTAGAATGGCTATTATCAAAAAAACCAAGTCCCTGGTACAAGTAATAGTGAAAATGTGGAGAAAAGAGAATCCATGTAGAATGCTGGTAAGAAAGTAAATTGGTGGGGCCATTTCAGAGAACAGTACAAAGGTTTCTCAAAATAGTAAGCAAACTGGTTGGAGTCTTACGAATCCAATCCTCTATTCTGGCTGCCATATTGGATTAAAAACATCTGATGACTAGGCTTTTGTCATTGCATCATAGGGATGGGAAAAGCCATACCTATATGTTGCCATTTTCATACAATGCTTCTCACTAGCAAATGTGAACTGATTGACACCAGTTCGTGTTTCTCTTCCCTTGGTATGAAATAAAGAGGAAAAGGAAATCTTTTGTCCTGCAGTTAAATATTGCACATAATTGCAGTGTATTCTCATTTCAGTCTTTCAGGAAGTGCATTGTTTACTTTGCAGATAAAAGTTTCCAATACAATATCACCCAAGATTTTCTAAAAATTAAAAATTGATGAAGCCAGGACATAATTGTGATTCTTACTCTATGTCAAACTGTCTTCTACTGGATTACCCTCTATGGAAATTACTGAGTATATCAAAAATACATTGAGGTGTTAAGTTGTTTGGGTCCTGCTGCAGCAAGAGATTATTTTTATGCATCCTATAAAAACATGATTTCAAAAAGTTAACTTGGTACCTGAACATTTGCCATGACTAGGGAAAGTGACCCATACTTCTAGCATATAATTTGCAGTAGTGGCTTAAAATATAATTTCACACCTTTCAACTTGACATATACTTTGCAACTGAAGTGGAATATAACTGTGCAATAGAATAAAACCTTGAATAATTTTATAAATTTTGTTTAATATTTGTAAAGAATTGTGCCTACAAATTGTCTATATTTGAAGCCCACTTTTATAAAGATGCTGATATGTGGATTTAAATATGAAATGAAGATAATTATCTTGGAGTTTGGAGTGCCCGATTGAAGTTCTTCTGCCAGATGCCATGAAATTAAAGCTACTCTATGAATCTGGGCTTCAAGCGTTCCTCATCCTATAGGATTTGTGGGTCTTTCTGCTTTTCTCAAGGACGAGTGCCCGAGTACTTCAAGGTTATCACTTTCATTATAGGGGAAGAATTTTCTCCTCCCATACTCTGATTGAATGTGAAATTCCTACTTTTTTTCCCTGTGTCTCTGGTTATAACTGGAAACTTGTTTAGGAACATCATTTGAATGAGTCCTAGTCCACACAGACAGTTCCATCAGTTACAGTATTTCAGCTTTAACTGTTCAGAACATTAAAAGCCATAGGCTGATATCCAAGGCAAATGGCTTGAAACACATGGTTGATTGCTTTCTTTTTAATTCTTATTCTCTAAGACATAAGCACATATAAAAATGTGTTTAATGGTCATATTTGTAAAGGTTTCATAACCAATATAATTTGGATTTTTTTTAGATCTTATATATAGACAAAGAAAAATAATTGCTGTAAATACTTTTAAGTATTTCACTTGGGATGACCCTGATTACAAGATTGTTGATGGAAAAATAGTCTTGGAGAATATCTAAATTGTACCTGGTTAGTTATATTTAAAATCCAGATACTAATCAAGTGGAAAGAGGTAGATTTTCAGAAAGAATAGAAATTTGAAATAGGTACTAAGGTTACTAACAGAAATTTTATATATTTTGGCCTTGTGTCATCTTTTTAGTCTTAAGTTTTGTTCATTTAAAATCTATATGATTATGCTTGTTTTCATCAAAAATTTGGACAGAATTTCTTGAAAGTTAATATCATTTCTATTCAGAAAATGACCAAATTGTGAAGATCTGTTGATCATATGTCAGATAAATCCAGTTAATGAAAAGCAGTAACATCTTTAGTCTATATTCAGTTACACACATTAAGTCTGAATTTAGATAAGTTTTGACATTCCATGATAACATACAAGAAAATAATAATTTAAAAAAATCTAATACAATGACCTTCAAGTAGGAAAGACTGGGTTCAAATTTATATCTTAGTTAAATTATTTTTAAAAATCTGTCTTAAGATAATCAGCCCATGTAAATTCAAATCATCATCTTTGACTACTTTTTAAATAGTACTTTTTTCCCCTTCATTTTTCAAGTACCAAAATAAAGTTGCAGTAGCAATCTAACTCAAGCTCATTAAGTTCATTTACTGTTTGAATGTTATCTTGCAAATGAGAAAGGTCTGGGGTAATCTGTGAGTTAACACTGAAATATAGTAGAAAACCAACTAGCAGTGTTGGCCAAGCATTGCTAGCTGATGTTGATTCAGACTGAGAAGAGAAGGAAAGGACACCTGGAACAAATAACTAGATATGAACAAAAGCCATAATATAAGAGATGAGAAGGGCAGGTTTTTATAAATAATATTTAAATTCTTACTTGTTTATGGCTGTGACTAGTCTCACAAAGGGGAAAATGGTGTGAGCATGAGTATAAAAAATACTGAGTCATTGGAAATATTCACACACACACACACACACACACACACACACACTCTCACATGAAATACATTCTCCAGAGTTGGGTAAAATAATAGCAGAGTAAACACATATGTTAAAACCTATGGAAAACTAGAGACTAAACTTCCATCTATAATGAGACTGAGAAATGTTTTCAATCTCAAATTGCTAACTATGAAAAATATTTATCAAATATAGTAAAATTTGCTCAATAAGAACATCTAGAATGCTGATGCAGCAATAAATTGCTAAATACACCATTTTAATTTTTTCTACAGCATAAATAATTAACTCAGAGATACTGAAGTAGGAAAAAGAAAGGGGAAAGAAAACAGTCACTAATTTGAAACTGTTTATCAGAGTCAATTAATCTTGAGTAACACTTCTGCTATCATACATACACACACACACACACACACAAAGTTGTCATTCTGAACCTCTGCTCACCACTCGCCTGAAAGAAGGATGAACAGTGGTAACTGAGGGAAGATTCATCTTTAACAAAATTGAAGAGAAATTTTCTGAAAGAATATATTCAATTTGAAAGTGGCACTTTTCCAAATTGTGGTATATATACACGATGGAGTATTACTCATCAATTAAAAATGACAAATTTGAAGACTTCATAAAAACATGGATGCATTTAGAAGAAATCATATTAGCTGAAACAAGCCACAAAGAAAAAGGCAGAAACCAAATGGTTTCACTAATATATGGGATATAGTGAAAATAAATAAATAAATAAATAAAAGCCTTGAAGAAAGTCAAAACAAACGGAGCACCAAAATGAAGCGCACAACTATGAACAGGAGGGAAAGGGGGGGAAGGGAGGG
>PVHY01029137.1:0-14527 GCA_004024945.1 Uropsilus gracilis | reverse complement strand
AAAAAAAAAATGTGTGTTTGCATGTGTTGGTTGAAGTATTCTGTGTATATCTATTAGATCTCATTGGTTTATGGTATTGCTCTTGTCTTTTATTTATTAATCTTTTTTCTGGTTGTTCTGTCCAAAGTTAAAAAGGGTAGTTAAAGTCTCCAACTATTATTACATTTCTTTTTAAAAATTAATTATTTGAGACTGATGTTTGGTTTATAGATTTGTACTTTTTTATATAGCCTCTTGTTGAATTACCCCTTTTTTTAACATATAACTTATTTCCTTGTTTCTTTTATTCATTTTGACACCAACTATTTTATTGTATTGGGTTAGCTATTACAGTGCTTTTAATAGACAGCAGCATATAGCTGACTCATTTTTTAAAAAAATCCACTTTGTTAGTCTTTTGTTAATTATTCATATGCAAAATAATTACATTTTATTCCTAAAATTTGTTTGGTTTCATATATTTTTTTATTTCATTGTTGAGATTCTCTTTAGTCATATTACATATTTAAGAGTTGTTTTAATGTGTAGCTAGCAAGTCTACAAGTTTTTAATGTGTAGCTGGCAAGATGTTTACAATTCCTTGGGAATGATTTTTGCCCATTTGATTTTTCTGCTCTGAATCAGCTGGTTTCCTGTTTATATCTTTTTCTTGTAAGTTTTTATTACTGCAAATTATACATTGATTATTATAATTGATAACAGAAACCAGGTCTTATGTCTTCTCAGTTGACTCTTTGTTTTTGTATTTGTCCATTTGTCTCAGGACTTTTTTAGATTGCTTTTGCAAAGGCTATTCCTTGTTTTTTTTTTTTTTTTTTTCTTGTTTAATAGACTATATTTAGAGCAGTTTTAGGTTCACAAGGTACAAAGATTACCTATATACCACTGCTTCCCTCTCCCAATCCATTTTTAGAAAGTCTCTTCCCAAATGTCTCCAACCCATAGTAGTAAGTTTATTAGAGCCTATATTGAAGGATTATTCCCATAGTTGATATTAGAATTCACTTTTTTTTTAACTGTGGGAAATTTATTTTTGTGTTCCTGTTTTGTAGTATTAGTTAAGATAAATTGGGTCATGCATGTAAAATCTTGACATATACAACAACATGCATGTGAAAAACAATATATACCTACATATATTTCTATATCTGTATATTTTTTATAGCTTTATTGAGGTATCATTGCTACACCAAAACCCACACATACTTAATGTTATAATTACATGAGTGTGTACATAAAACGTTCATCTTGATGCCATATTCAAGGCAATAAACATCAAATATATCACTTCCAAAAGTTTCTTTGTATTGCTTTGTCTTTAAAAAGTTTTTTTGGTATAAAAAAGTCTTAAAATAAGAACTTCCTTCTTAGCAGATTTTAGTGCACAATACCCTATAACACTGAGTTCTATAGAAGATATCTAGAATTTACTTATTTTTAAAATAGTTATAACTGGGTCTGGGCATGGTGGTGCGTGCCCCTAATTGCAGCCTATGAAGCGCGAGGCCACCTGAGGCCGAGGCTAGGAGTTGCTTGAGTCCGCGACCCACCGGGCAACAGAGCGAGACCTAGTCTCAAAAAATAGCTGGGCGTGGTGGCCCATGCCTGTAATCCTAGCTACCTGGGAGGCTGAAGCTGGGGATTGTTTGAGTCCGTGGTAACCCGGGCAACGTGAGTATGCGGTTCCCTGGGCAACATAGCAAGACCTAGTCTCAAAAAAAAAAAAAAAAGCAGCTATAACTATATCCACAGCACATCTCCCCAGACCCTCGCTCACTCAATGCTATTCCTTACTATATCTGATTATCATCTAGTTCATCTTCAGCTAATATTTGAACAGGGATTTTTTTGAATTCCACATGCTAAGATAAGCAAAGAAAAGCAAACTCATTCTCCACCTTCTCAAAAGGAGCAACCACCTCTTCCAGTCTTTGCAGATGGCTCAACTTTGGGACATTCCTTTACCACTTAAATTTGCTCTGACTTTCAGGATTGGGATCTGGATCAGGTTCAGGTTCAGGTTCCAGGACTTTTCTTAGTATGCATTTTTGCCTGAGTGTTTGTATGTTTTTCCCCTCACTACATGGCTGCTTTTGAATGACTCAATTTCTGAAAGAATCTCACATCAACGTATTCCCTAGATCTAAAAATGATCTCTTGTATGTCTCTTTCATCTCTTGCCTGAGTTATCTGTGGGACGTACCTAAAAATAAATAAAAATAAAAATAGTGTATTATTTTTTCCTAGTGCCATTGCACTCTCATACCTTATAAACAAGTGTGTTCTTTTTTTTTTTTTTTTTTTTTTTTAAGAGACTAAGTTTCTTTAAGTTGCCCAGGGTTATCTCGAACCCCCAGACTCAAGTGATTCCCAGCCTCAGCCTCCCACGTAACTGGAATTACAGGTCGCCACCACACCCGGCAACAAGTGTGTTCTTACTAGTAGATACAATCCTAAATTAAGATTAATACTCTCTGAATGAGGAAAATACTTTTGTTTTTTTACCAAGACTCTTATTTTTGTAATTCAGAACTATCTAGAGCACTAAAACTTAGTAGTATTCAGTTGAGTAATTATCTTATGCTTCACCTTTTACTTAAATTCTTTTGTGAGATAACATAACTGGTGCTTTTACTCCTCTTAATTGGTAGCCAACACTTAAGAATTGTGAAATGTTTATTCTTTAGGGGTTCTTGTGTAAAATGTTATACTTGAAGTTAATTATATACCTCTCTGTGTGTTTATGTGAAAGTAATTCTTCAGTGTGACTGGCTTCTCTCAAAATACACTGCTATGATTGGTCTATCAGAAAGCAAAAGATTTAATTGTAATTCCACAACATTGATTATTTCTCCCTCTCTTTTTTGGGGGGGGAGGGGGGGAGGAGACTAGGTCTCGCTGTTTTTGCCTGTGGAACCACAGGCTCATGTTGCCCAGGGTACCATAAACTCAAGCAGTCCCCAGCCTCAGCTTCCCAGGTAGCTGGAATTACAGGAGCATACCACCACCAGCTATTTTTTTTGGGGATTAGGTCTTGCTGTGTGCCCCCAGCGGGACTCAAAATCCCTGGCCCTTAGCTGTGGCTTCCTAGGCTGCCACCTACAGGCATGCACCACCATGCTTGGCCTATTTCTCTCTTATAGATCCTTTCCTCTACAATTTGTAAATTGATTATTAAGCTATATGAAAGTGGAAATTAGGTTTGTTTAATGCCTAAATTATAAAGTTAAGTGTAACAGTAGGACTACATGGTTTAGATATCATTCATTGTGAATTGTTTTTGTGCTTGGAGTAATAATTTCTAATAAAGTCCTAAATTCTAGTAACAGAACATGGACTTTAGGTTTGGGGAAGCTTTGCTTATTTTATAAAACCTTGAAGTGTTGGATGAAAGGATTCATTGCCCTAATTTTGTGGTTGGATCGGGACATCTCATGTGTTGTAGAACTTTCTCCCTGCATTGAAGTGTTAGCCTGTAATCCTCCTGGCTGTTGCAGTGTCTTAACTCTTTTGATCTCTCTTGGTATAAACTTAAGTAATGCTAACAGAAGGTTTTTTTGTCCAGTTTATTTTTCTGATAAAAGCTCATAATTTTGCTTTTGGGTGATATTAAGAAAATTAATGTGCCATCTCATATGACTATAAAATTAAAATGTGTGGTCCTAAGCCCAAACACCTGGTGACCATATACAATTAACAGAGGCAGCTAGTTTCCATTAACATATGCATCATCAAATTCTATGTCCAAACAAAAGTCAAATATCATTATATAAAACAAATCATAAATAGGATCACTGCATTAAGAAGGGTTTAACATCATGACCCAAAAGCACTTAAAAATAGGTAAGAAAATTTCAGTATTCATATTTTGTAATCATTTCTTAGGATATTGTGAACTCAAATACATATTGTTTGATTTTTCAGTTTATAATAGATAAAGCATCAGCTGATCTTCTTAAAGTTCAAATTGTCATATAAAATTTGTTATCTTATTTCTGTACAAAGAATTAACAGAAAATTGTAATGAATCTTATCAAAAGAGTCAGAAATATGTATCACAATGAAAAATGAACTTGCGTTAGTGAAAGAACTTTTCAGGTCTACACAAACTGAAATTTGATATACAGTGTAGGGTGGGTTGGTTTTTTCAGGCAGTAAACAGAATTTGTGCTATTAGCCATTTTCTCCCTGGTCAATTTCCACGTGATACACTGATTACATTTTAAAACCCATTTAAATTTGACTCTGCTTTTTGGTTTCTAGGGAATGCTCTAAGTATTCTAAAATAGCTGAGTGATTTACACATTTAATACAAAGTATAAGATTCCTAATCATCTGGTTTTAATCTTCAACCTTGTATGACTCATTTGGCTACAGAGGTGACTCTTCATTAGCTTTCTCTTTTCTATTCTTTTTTTTTTTTTTTTTTTTGAGATTAGGTCTCACTATTTTTGCCCATGGAAATGCAGGCTCATGTTGCCCGGGGTACCACGGACTCAAGCAGTCCCCACCCTCAGCTTCCCAGGTAGCTGGGATTACAGGCATGCGCCACCACGCCCAGCTATTTTTTGGGACTAGGTCTCCCTGTGTTGCCCCAAGCGGGACTTGAACTGCTCTTTTATATTCTTGAAATATAGAGAAGCAAACCAAATTTCCCTAACTAAATAGAATGGCGATTACTTGGACTTATCTGGTTGTTATTCCTGCTTTTGCCACATGATACAGTATAATGAAAACTGATGTATGTCTAGTTTGACAGTGACTGGTACACCTTCACCTTGCTCTGTGTTTGCTTAGATAATATTTAAATAACCATTGAGGAGTGAAAGTCCCTGTTTTTTTCTTTACTAATGATATCCTTAGAAAGTGCCTCAAGGAAGAACGAGAACTGATGAAAACCCAGTATATTTTTATAATTAAAGGTATTTTCAAACGAAGAATTTATTTTATACTAAATTCTACATTTAAAATATTGCTATTTAGTTATTGCTTTATAGTTATAGTTACAAATATAAGCCATTTGTTTTTATGAATATCTTTAATATAATGATAAATACAGTAGTAAGGGAGATTGAAAAGTACTATTTCACGTTATGAGGGAAAGGGCATGAGTTGAATTCATTTACATTGCCAGTTTGTGGTGATTTTGTTGTTTCTCTACCTGAGAGGGTTAGAAGTTAAAAAAAGCCATATACTGAAATAAAAACAAATTTTCTCTTCACCCAATAATTATGTAACCTTATAGAAGATGTTAAATGTGAATGCAAGATGTATTGGAGAGAACAAATTAATGCTAAACCTTATGCTTTATTCTTTACTCATAAAAAAGAAAAGTGTTTGCAGTATTATCCAAACAACTAACTGTGTTTGTTTGTTTTAGGATGGATTGGATGCTTTGGTATATGATTTGGATTTTCCTGCCTTAAGAAAAAACAAAAATATTGACAACTTTTTAAGCAGATGTAAGTAATTTTTTATGGTGGTTAATGAAAAAATGTACATAACTAAGTCTTGACTTTAAATCAAGCCCTCCCCCCCTTTTGATACTTTAGTTATTTTCTTGATAATTGCAGCATAAAATGAGCAGGGAATGTGAAAGAAACCTTGACATTGTTTTGAGCCTCTCAGGAGAATCTATGAAGTATTTGTATAAAACATAAAGAGAAAGAAAAATTTTATAGATGTTCTTTTCTAAAATACCTTTTTTTTGGATTTGATATTAAATACTGTCATTCTGAAGTATGGTTAATAACTTACTAACATGCTTTCACACTTTTAATCTTAAAGAATTGGTAAGATTTAGGTTAGATCATTAAATTTTCCCCATCCTATTTCTTTAATTCTGTTCTAAGTCATACATGTTAATAACTTTTGGTTACATGTAGTGGTTATAGAGTTTTATTTTTTGTAAATCATCAAATATGTTTATATTGTTGTACTTTTATCACTTCTGTACTTTGTAATCTTTCTTTGAAATCTTTGTGAAGTAGATATATGTATATAAGTATACTTATACCTTGAAATTTTTACTTGTCCATTTTATGTTTTTAAAATTTTCTTTTATGGAAAGATTTATTAATTCTTAATTTTGTTGAATTTTTTACTTATAAAAGTTTTCTTAATTTTTCACATTTTACTGAATGCTGGAATAGATGATTACAGTTTACATTGCTTCTCTTTTTGACAGTGTAGTAAAAGAATAAAAATGAGGGAGAAAGAGGACCATATCTTATTCAATGGGAGGTAAAGGATAAATGTGTGTTAGTACTAATAGGGATGTATATAATTTTATCCAGATTGATAGATGACATAGTAGGGAAATACAGTGTTCCAGAGGGAGGAGTCAGCCCAAGTGCTTGAGTACATCAATGATGACTGAGGAGGCTATACAGGATTAGATCTTATTCAGTAGTAAGTTGGTCAACTAAGGCAGTGGCCATGTCATTTCATTTGGTGATTAACATCTGTGAAAGATTGAAATATGTAGCAGTATGACATTGTGGTCAATTGCAAGTAATTGGGCACTACTAGAGTGTTATTACAAGAATAACTAGAAATAAAACTGCAAACTTATCACTAACACCTAAAAACTTTTTAATGCTGTTTATATTGAGTTAGGTTTTTCTTTTTTCTTTTTTTTTTTGAGACTAGGGCTCACTGTTATTTCCTGGGCTCATGTTGCCCGGGGTACCACAGACTCAAGCAATCCCCAGCCTCAGCTTCGCAGGTAGCTGGGATTACAGGCGTGTGCCACCACACCCAGCTATTATTTTGGGACTAGGTCTCGGTATGTGGCCTAGGTGGGTCTTGAACCTGTGGATTCAAGCAATTCCCAGTTCCAGCCGTACTCAATAGGCTTGTGCTTAAAGGCATGTGCCATCATGCCCAGCTAGGATTCTTTTTTTTTTTTTTTTTTGCCAATCTGTTTCTTAAACTGGGTTACTCTGTGTGAGTATGTGTGTGTTTGTGTGTGTGTGTGAAAAAGAGAGAGAGACTTGAATTTTATTTGAAGATATTTAGGCATTAAAATTTTATTTTTCTTATTTAAAGTCAAAATTTTTTATGTACTTGAATATCATATTGTGATTTTTCCAGACTAGGTTTTGATAAATTTAGAACTCATTAGAACTGCTTTTGACTGCTTTAGAAGTGTCAGAGTATACTGGGTTTCTTTAGATAAGGAATAACAGTATATTGACCCAAGAATATATTATGCATACCCTTTTCTATCATATTTTCTCTATTCTGACATTTTTACAAACATTTTTAACAGCTAAGCTATGTTTGATTATCTGTGGCATTGCATAAAAGAATGACACTTCTTATAATCTAGCATTTTGTTAGGCAAAGCGCATTATTTTCTTATTAGAAAGGCAATTTACAATCATATAATAATTGAAATATAGAAAATTTGAGAAACAAGATTATGTAATTATATCACTCAGAGATGACTTAAGGTTATTATTTTGGCTTATTTTCTTCTAACCTTTTTTTCTGTCTTTAGATAATAGTTTATATTAATTTTTGAGGAAACTGAATTTCTATACCATATGCTGTTTGTTTCTTTGCTTAATGCTGAATGTTGACCATCTTCCTATGAATTAAATATTTTTCAGCAACACAATTTTAAATATTGCCTATTACTCCGCTATATGTATTTGAAATTTTTGGGTCTTAGAATTAAAAAGAATATATTTGTAGAGCTCTAGATGCCATTATCATCTTTAATTTTCTAAGGATAAGTTCCTACAAGTAGAATTTATTGAGTATGAAGTGTGATTTTTTTAAAAAGATTTTTAAGAAAAATCGCCCATATGTCTTCTAGAAAATTATATTGAACAATCTGTTCGTGATTAAAATGTTTCGAAATTTTTGGTAACCTTGAAATTTGAAGTTCTTAACTTTTCTGCCAGTGCTCCTTTGTGACTGTTTAGAAACCAATAACTAATTACTGGCCTGTGAATACTTACGATATCTATCTATGATTCAATTTGCTCATGCTATGTAATATATATAATTTTGCAAGTATTGTTTTAGTTTAAACAAATTCTATAACTTAGAGTTTATATTTACTCTGGAAAAAAATGCAGTACTCTAAGAAATCTTAGAAGGTCTGAGAATTTTGCACCTGTAAATAGTGAACTATGGTAGGACTCTCACATTTGAGAAAAGAAGTGGAGTGTTGGCCAGGGCATGGTGGTGTGTGCCTTTAATCGCAGCCTGTGGAGTGAAGCCGAGACTAGGAATTGCTTTGAGTCCGCGGGTTTGAGACCTAGTCTCAAAAAATAGCTGGGTATGGTGGCACGCACCTGTAATCCCAACTACCTGGGAAACTGATGCTGGGGAATCTTTTGAGTCCGTGGTACCCTGGGCAATATAGTGAGACCTAGTCTCAAAAAAAAAGAAGTGAAGTGCTTGAGAGAGTTAGCCATACAGATATCTGAGGAAAAAGATTAACATATAAAACAACAGCCAACGTAAATGACATACCATATTTGAGGATCAGCAAAGGAGCCATTGTGGACCAGAAAGTATTAAGCGATGGGATAATATCAGAGGAGTTAAGGTAGTAGAGGGTCTAAGGTTATGTAGGAACTTTTAGGCCATTGTGAAATCTTTGACTTTTGCTCTGTGTGGGATGGCAAGATATTGTAGAATTTTGAGCACAGGAGTAACATGGTCTGACTTATGTTAAGAGTAGAATATGGAGAAGCAAGTATATATATATGGGGAATAAGTTAAGGAAGCAGTCACAATAATCCCAGGAGGAGATGATTATCACTTGTTCCAGTGTGGGCATTATGTAGAGGGTAGAAGCTTATCCGATTCCAGATATGTTTTAAAGGTAGAGAGAGCATGTTTTACTGAAAGGAGATGTGTAGTGTAAGAGGGTCAGAGGGAAGGAGTGAAGACGTCAGAGGGAAGGAGTGAAGATAGCCTCTTGCCTTTCTCCCTAATAAAATTGAATGATCAACTGAGATGTAGAAATCATAGAAATTTTGGGTGAGAAGATCTATTAAACTTCAAACACATTAAATTTGAGATCCCTTTACTTAACTAGAAACCTTTGGTAAACAATTTAATATCTAACAAATAATGGAATAAAGTCATGAAGAAAGGAGGAACTTGGTACAGTATAAACTATTTCTTCTGCATTTGGTTTCTGTCTTTCGCAGGGCTTTTGACTGCACTATTTTGGGACAGCATCTTGGGGTTCAGACACTTTGGTCTGCAGGTGTTACTATGTGGAAGGCCCAAGGAGGGTTTTGTCATTTTCAGTGGAAAGCAAGTAGTAGTTATTAATACAATAACTTTTTTGGTTGACGTTTGCTGTACCCTTCTATATAGTAAGATACCAACTGCTTGAGAAATAAGGACATTCATCCTTAGGAAATAAGGGCATTTTAGTTCATCCATGAAACAGGTATGAAGAGGAACATTTTAAGGAATATTTTAAGTCTCTGAAAAATCAAACAGTTAAGCTTGGCATAATAGATGTGTTTAATATGGCATGAAATAAGCTTATGGCATGAAAAATAATTGCATGTATAAATATGAAATATAAGAGAGAAGTCTGGATTCAAGATAGAAATTTGGGAGGTGTTGCTATGTCTGATTTTTAAAACCAACCAAAGAAGTATCGATAAAGAAGAAAAACAACTGTGAGATGCTTTGATATAAAAAAAATATGGGAGAAGAGGAGAAATCAGCAAAGAACAATGAAAAATTAGGATTGAGGAAAAAAAAAAAACAACCCACCAAAAACCTTAGTATTATTGGAAGTATGTGGTATCCTGGAAGTGAAGAGAGTATACTAGGGAAGAGTGATCAGTCGTTCAAAAACTTATATGAAGATGGGGTCTGAGAGTTGGTTGTTGAATTTTAGCAATATGGTGGTCATCCATGACTTTGATAAACAGTTTTGATAGATCAAAGCTAAAGCTTTTCTGGAATGGATTTAAGGGTTTAAGAGCAAATCTGGTGAAAGATCTAGATACAGATTATAGGCAACCTTTGAGGAATTTTGCTTTAGTGTGGTTGAGTAGTGCAGTATAGCTAGCATATAAAGAAATGGGATCAAGGGCTTGTTTTTCATTTTGTTTTTGACAGTTTGATTACCATAGAAATGAAAATTGAATGATAGACTACAGCTTGGAATGGAAAAGGTTAATTTGTTTCACAGAAGGAGAGAATGAATTGCCAGAGCAAAATTACTATCCATGGAAGAAATGATATAAAATAGCAACATTTTTCCTAGTAAAAAATAACAAAACCAAAAAATGTGCTGGTAGTTGAAAAATTATATATGTGTGTGTGTGTGTGTGTGTGTGTGTGTGTGTAAGTTTATAGCAGTTTCCTTTGTTTTAGGGTAGTAGCCAGCAAAATCATTAGCTGTGCATGTGAGGACCAGTGGAAGAGCTGTGGGAGATTTGAAACCGAAAAGAAAATATGACATGTCTCTAGCAGAGTTGGACAGCAAATAGACTAGAGAATATATGATAAGTAGACTTCTAGGCCAGCTTTATGTTTGTGATTCTGAATTTAAAGTGGGATCAGAATATTGGTCTTTTGTTTGTTTAGGCATATTCAGTGATATGGGCACTAATATATAGTTAGTTGGAGAGCTGGATTAAACCAAGATTCTGGTTTTGTTAAATTAAGTAGTGAGGCAGAAGAAAGTCAAGGTGCTGAAGTTGTATACAATTGAGTAGTATATAATTATTATCCATGTAATTTAAACTAGGTATGGTAAAGTACAGTAAGGGTCAGATTTGTAAATTATAGATCTCAGTAGGGTTGTACATTGTTCGAGTTAGGACGTAGTGAGCAGATAAGCTAAGGGAGTGCTTTAGAGAGTATAAGATTTGAATTGAAATTGTAATTACTAATAATGACAAATCTAGTATTGAAACAGGGTGGCAAATGGGGTGTTTACTCAAACCTACAAAGGGTAGCTGCTGGCCCTTTAAAGCCAGCCAAACACCAGGTTCTTCCCAGCCGGGGCATGCAGTACCAAGACCACATAAGCCTTAAGAGGGAGGCAAGAACAAATTACTTAATAAAAGACAAATGAGACAAGAGTCACTAAGGGGTACAAGGGAACCTCTTTGGTGATCTTACCACACAGTCCGGTCTCTAGTCCAAAGCGCACATGGCTTCAGCAACCATGTGTGTCCACAAAATGGCAACTGCCCCACCTTAAGCTGGGTGAAGGAGTTAAGATGGTGTCGCCATTTCTTCAGAAGACACAGCTATACTCCCTCCAAGCCAGAAGAAGCCAAGAGCGCTTCAACAATCCTTCTCCAAAAGCAAGAGATTCAAATCCAGTGAGAAAAACCAGGATGGCGTCGACAATTCTCCAAAAGGCACAGCTCTGGAATTCTTTCAGCTCCAACTCCAAAGTAGCCTAGAATCAGCAAAACTAACTTGATACAGCAACACAGTGAGCACTTCAGACATCTAACATTGAAAACGGCTACACAGCAAACTCTTCAGTTCTCCAAAAGACTTTCAAGCTTCACAGTTTCAAAATGAAACCAAGTTTTCAAGTACCGCATTTCCAAGACAGCTCACACAGGTCACAAGTTTCTCCAACATGCTTTTCCGGACTCCTCACCAGCCCAGGTTGGGGATGGATGCCCACAGCTTGGCTTCCTTCCCTCCCCTGCTGCCCCACATGGCAGCGGCAGCTCTGAGGCCTCCAGCCTCCTTGCTGCTCCTCTCTGCTCCTTCTCCATTCTTCTCTCTGTCCTCTTCCGTTCTCTTCTCTCTCCCGATCCTCTCCCTTTCTCTTCTTCCATGTCTTTTATTCTGTGTCTCCTCCCTGATCCTTTAATCCTCTTCTCTCTCGAGAAGGCTTAACTTCCCTTCTCCAAACCTCCACCCACTAATGTTAACATTATAGCTATTTTAATACATCAACACCAGTACTGGGGGGGCCACAGCCCCCTAACAGTATGTCACTGTGGAAATGAATGACAGAGGTAAGATATGAAGGATGGTGTTATTGAAAGAAAGATGTTAAGATATTGAAAGGTTGAGAAATAGGAAATATTATTTATGGGTATATTAAAATCATTAGGATTTAAAGCAGTGGCCAACAGTGGCACATAAAAAATTGTTTGTCATCACTAATTATTAAGGAATACAAAACTAAACTACTTTAGTTGAATTTCACCTCAACACCTGCAACATGGTTAGAATGACTGCTATCCAAAAGTCAAGAAACTACCAGTGTTGATGAGGATGTAGAACAAAGAGGGTCCCCGTAGTTACACTGTTGATTGAAGTGTTAATTGGTGCAGTCATATGAAAAACAATATGGAGATTCAGTAACTAAGATATGGAAACATCCTGTGTAATCATTGATGAATGAATGGATATAGAAAATGTTGTTTGTATAACAATGGAATACCACTAGGCTATAATAGAAAATGGAATATTGCCATTTGCACCAACATGGGTATACCTCGAGGGCATTATTCTAATTGAAATAGCAAAAGAGCAAATAAACAAAAGCAAACTCTTAGATACAGAAAACAGATTTGAGATTACCAAAGAAAAAGAGAGTTGGGATGGGGGGGTGTGAATTAGGTAAAGGAGGTGGTCCAGTGTAAAGTGATGAATGTAAAGTAGACTTTTGATGGACATCACAACATAGGCTATGTATATATGTGTATATACTTATATAGATCTCAAATTACAATGCCATGCACTGGCAGCTTACATAATGTTATAAATTAATGTTATTGCATTAAAATTTATTTAAATAAAAATTACTAGATTCTTCTGGGGGGTAAAAAAACTCTTTTTTTTCGGTGAAAGGTTACGACTGGATCTCTTCCCCAAAAATTGTTGTAAAATGGATTAACTCATGGAATTGAAATAAGAATGTATATAGATGTAAAAAAAAGTCAAATGAACATTTAAAAATAAAATAATTAAAGTAAGAGAATATTGGTGAGATGTTAAGTAAACCAGGAACTACTGTTGTCTAGCTGACCTGATAAATTACAGCCACAAAGAGGGTTAATAGAAGATATAACCTAGTAAAATAAAAATCAAAGTGA
This sequence comes from Uropsilus gracilis, assembly GCA_004024945.1. Taxonomy (NCBI): domain Eukaryota; kingdom Metazoa; phylum Chordata; class Mammalia; order Eulipotyphla; family Talpidae; genus Uropsilus; species Uropsilus gracilis. The sequence continues at coordinate 1,457 of PVHY01029137.1, read as the reverse complement.
ACAGACTCAGATTGGGGTTGTAGTAATAGCAGTGCAGTTGATCTATTCCACACTCAGAGTCAGTGGTGTAAAACGTGGGGAGGATTGGGTCACTGGCCCAGAGAGGGAGCTCTGTTTCTATTTGAGCAGGAGTTGATGAAGTATAGCTACAAGCCAAGTCTGCTTTGCTACTTATTATATATGACTCATGAACTGAGAATGATTTGTATTTTTAAATGATTGATAAAAAGAGAGTTGAGAAACAGTATTTCATGGTGTGAAAATCATATATACTTTAGAGTACAGTAACGGTAAATAGTTTTTTTTTTTGAACATAGCCATTGCTTGCTCTTATGTGGTGGTGCTGACTGCTTTTGTGCTCCAGCAGCTGAGTTGAGTAGTTGGGACAAAAATTATACATGGTGGTGTCCTTTGTTCACACTGCTGCTCAACATACTAAATCACAGTGACACAGAACTCAACTGTGTACCGTGTGTCTCACCGTACCTAACATTTTATACACCAGTGTGTACCATGGCGTCAGAAAAGGAAAGTGCACTTTGAATACTGTTGTTTTAAGGCACAGTAGAGTTTGAATTATTTTATCAGCTGTCAGTTGAAAAAACAAGACAATTTTGAGTGATTGTTTTTTGACTCTTACTTATTGAGCAATCAGTGCTCAATTAGAAGTTACTAAAGAATTACCCTCTGTGTATAGCCATGGAACTGCTATATACAAGAACAGGTTTTAAGGAAGTTGAGTAAACAGTAAGTACAACTTGGAGTCTAGAATGTGTTGAAAGTGATGGTAATTAAAAATCTGTATGGTACAGAAAAAGGCTTAGTTGGGTAAACTTAAAAAAGCTTGTGAAAACACATGTTTAAAGTCTATTGTGTTGTGCATTCATTGTGTTACACACCAGCAGATACTTTTTAGAAAATAGGTGAATCTATTATATGTTCACTGAACTAGTGTCAGTGGCAAACGTTATTCTCATGGCCTTAGCCATCAATTCTGTTAATTTTTATCAGACACTAAAACTGAACATCCCAACTTACTTTTAACATATAGCAAGGTGATGACATAGCACCGGGAAACCTTTTACTGTGAGCTGAGTACTGTTATAGACTAAATTGTCTTTCTCCGAATTCATTTATTGAAGACCTTCAATACACTGTATGGCTATGTTTGGAGATAGGGCCAAGAGGCAGTTTATAGTTAAAAGAGATCCAAATGGTGAGGCTCTGATAAGATAGGATTAGTGATAGGATTAAAATCCTACGAACATCTATATGCAAACAAATACAACAACCTGGAAGAGATGGACAAATTCCTGGAACAATACAGGCATCCAAAATTGAACAAAGAAGAAATAGAAAACTTAAACAGGTCAATCACAAGCAGTGAAATTGAGGCAGTCATCAGAACTCTCCCTAAAAACAAGAGCCCAGGTCCTGATGGTTTTACAAATGAGTTC
>PVHY01029135.1:0-14574 GCA_004024945.1 Uropsilus gracilis | reverse complement strand
GCTGGTCCCCATTCTCCCCTTGTGCAGTTTCATTTGGTTGACCATGTATTAGTGAAACCATTTGGTTTCTGTCCCTTTCTATCTGGCTCGTTTCTGCTAGAATGATTTCTTCTAGGTACATCCAGGTTTCCATAAATTCATCAAATTTGTCATTTTTAATTGATGAGTAATACTCCATTGTGTATGTATACCACATCTTTTTCATCCACTCATCTGTTCTGGGGCATTTGGGTTGTTTCCATGACCTTGCAATTATAAATAGTGCTGCAATAAACATCCGAGCACAGGTGTCCTTTTATACCCACATTGAGGTCTCCTTTGGTAGATTCCTTTTTTTTTTTTTTTTTGAGACCAGGTCTCGCTATGTTGCCCGGGGGAGTCCTGATCCCATGGACTCAAGCGATCCCCAGCCTCAGCCTCCCAGGTAGCTGGGATTACAGGCGCCCACCACCACTCCTGGCTGCTTTTTCAAGACCAGGTCTTGCTCTGTTGCCCGAAGTAGTCTCGAACTCACAAACTGAGAGGCCTCTTGCCTCCCAGTGGTTGGACAACAGGTGTGCACCACACACCTGGCTAATCGGTTCATTTTAAAAGACAACCCTACCCAGGCTCCCAAGCGTGTGTCTGCGGACCACGTCCACCACACCTGCTCCGTGCGTCTGGTCGTGGTGGCTCCAGGCAACTGGACGGCTCTTTCTGGTTTCCTGCCGGTGCCAGAGCCGAGGTCATTACCTTCAGGGCGGCTGCTGGTTCTGGGGACAGCCTTGGGTCCCTCGTGCATGGTTACCGCCAGCCTGCCTCGCTGTCCACAGCGGCCGTGACGTTTCCAAAGGTGTCTTGTCCTTGCCTGATGCTAAGAACATCTGTCATATTGTCGCTTGCATGGAAGCACTGTGTGCTTCCTCCCCAACTGTCACCGATGACAGAGTCCGGCCACCTGTCCCCACGGAAGGCCAATGATGCAGAGGCAGGGATGGAATCTTTAAGGTGCTTCCATCAGACAGCCTGGAAGATGGGGGGTTCACACCCTAAAGAGTGGCCTTTGCATCTCGTTGCCAGCTGGCTTGATTGATTGATTGATTGATTGATTGATTGAGACTAGGTCTCGCCATTTTTGCCTGTGGAACTGCAGCCTCACATTCCCTGGGGTACCCCAGACTCAAGACATCCCCAGCCTCAGTTTCCCAGGTAGCTGGGATTACAGGCGCACACCACCACGCCCAGCTATTTTTTGGCACTGGGTCTTGCTATGTTGCCCCGGGCGGGTCTCAAACCACCATCCCCAGTCCCAGCCGCACTCCACAGGCTGCCGCTTACAGGCGCATGCCACCGTGCCTGGCTTGCCAGCTGGCTTTTTGCAGCAAGTTGAGCAGAGACAGGTCAGCAGCCTGGGATGTCCAGCCCTAGGACGCCTTGTTGCCTCCTGGACGCCTGGCTTCTCGCTCCCGGGGTGCTGAGGCCTATCTGAGAGCCGCGGCTCCCGCGCCTGCGGTGTCTCTAGGCCGCCATTGACCGGAGCAGGTCGGTCACAAGCAGTGTGTACAGGTGCACAGCTCTGCCTGCACGTGTCTGCCTGGCCCCCTCCCCTCCAAGCCCCGGTCCCAGGGACAGGACGCCCCCGCGGTCTGCCGGGACTGGGCAGGTGTGCCGCCTCCTCCGGGCCTCGGCAGCCTTTGCATGGAGTGTGTGTGTCTCTGCCCGTTTCTGCAAGTGGGAGCAGCCCCGCTGTCCTGGAGTGACTCGTCCCTTCCCACAGCTGGGGGTGCTGGCCCCCCTTGCAGTACCACTGACCTCCCCGACTCGTGTCTGAGCCGAGGGTCCCGGGGAGGGAACTGTGGATGCAGCACCTGCTAGGCCCCAAGATGCTGCACCCCCACCCCCCCAGGGCCCTTCCTGTCTCCCGCCCACGTGGAGGTCTGAACCACACCACCCCCCCCACCCACGCCCCTCCACCACCCCTGTCAGCAGGTTGCTGGTGTCACATGGCCAGGTGTTTCATGGGGCTGTGCCACCTGGAGGTTGTCGGTGTGACTGGAAGGAAGTCGCGTGAGTGGACACAGGCTCTTCCGGTGCCCGGGAGAACCTTGCCTGTGTTCCTGGGTGAGGGCCAGGGAGGGAGACAGGCTTCTCGGAGCAGGTCTTGGGGTGCCGGGAGCTCAGGGGCCCCGCACCCCTCCCCCAGCTAGGGTGCAACTTGCACGTGACATTTGTCCTCATGACCGGGACGTGCTGATCTGGTCTGTGACGAGCCCGGATGCTGGAGCAGGCGGTCTCCTGGCTTGTGTGCTGAAGCGGAAGGTGACAACCTTCCCCCTTTCAGTGGAGGTGGCCGACACGGTCCCACCCGTCTCTCTCGTGACCATGGAGCCTCTTGTTAAAGGCGAGAAGATGATGACCTTGGCTGGCCCAGACTCCCCCCCCCAAGGTCATCCCTTTACACAGGTCTCTGCCTTGACCTTACTGGGCTCTGCCTGGGGGGTCACTCCCACCCATAGCAGCCGGATCTGCAGGGCGAGCTCGGGGAGCTGTATTACATGCGCGTGGAGCCACACGCCCCTCAGTGATGGGGCATCTTTCTGGGGCCCCAGTGGCCTTCCTTGCCCCTCTGGGGCCATTCTTGCCAGAGTCCCATCACGTGCAGCCTCGCTCTGCCGTCTTGCCACGAGGTCTCCATGCACCGTCATGTCCAGCACCTTTCTGCGGCCACGGGGCCAGTGTGCATCGTCCAGCCTCTACTGTCCTGTCGGTGGACAGACAGGTTCTTCTCAGCGGAGCCTTCGGGTCACTGGGGCCCCGGCTGGCCTGGTGCCCGCTGCGGGCCTGGCCGCGGGCCTGGCTATCAGCCACGGCCTCTCCTCGGTGCCCTTCAGCCGTCTAGCGTCGTCCTCACCCCCGGGTGCTGTCACCGCCTCTTTATTTCAGCTTCCGCATGGGTGTGGGGTGGGCCTGGCCGGCTCCATCGGCATCCGTACTTCCTTGGTGAGACGTGACGCTGCGCGTTGCTCCGGGCCCGGCCACCGGCCATCTGCCCGTGGTATCCAGCTCTGCGTGTGTTAAAAATAGACGTGTCTGCACGGGGGCCCTGCCGCGGGCCTTCCGGGGTGGGGTGACCCTCAGCTGACCCTGCAGCCCACGGCCTCCATTCTGGAACCTCAGCCGTTCATCTGTAACCTGCCAGAGGAGACCTTGGCGCTGCCCAGCGTCCTGGGGACTGCCTCAAAGCCCTTGCCACACTCCGCAGTATGCCAGCAGGAGCTGCTACCTCCCCCCCCTCCCCCCGCGCCCCCAGCCCTGCTGAGACCCCTCAGTTTTTCACAGCTTGGAAAGAGCTGCCAACAGTGCTTCTGAAGTCAGTAGCCCCTCGCCACGTGCAGCGTGGGTGGGTGGCCGGCCGCCGAGGAGGGCTGTGGTTACGGCGGCGCCATCGCAGGCCGTGGGGCTTACAGCCCAGCCTTCAGCACCTGGTGATAGCTGGGTTTTGCTTGTTCTTGGGCCCCCGGCAGGCCGACTGGTAGCTGAAGAAACCACACGTCCGAAAACGCAGATCCTGTCATTTCTGACCTACAGGCATTCTCTACGGGCGTGTGGCTGCACCTGTGTGCGCTTGTGTGCGTTAACTGGCTTCTTTTTATTTATTTATTTTTTTTAATTTATTTTAATTTATTTATTTTATTTTTATTTTTATTTTATTTTTTATTTTTTTTGAGACTAGGTCTCGCTATTTTTGCCTATGGAACCACAGGCTCCCGTTGCCCAGGGTACCACAGACTCAAGCCATCCCCAGCCTCAGCCTCCCACGTAGCTGGGATGACAGGCGTGCACCACCACGCCCAGCTATTTTTTGGAACTAGGTCTCGCTACGGGCCCCAGGCGGGACTCGAACCGCGATCCCTAACCCCGGCCACTTCATAGGCTGAAGCTTATAGGCACGAGCCACCGTGCCCGGCAGAAACTGGCTTCTTTTGATGAGCACAGATGTGCAGTTTTAATAAACTCCAGCTTATACTTATCCTTTAAATGGCCTGTGCTCGTTCTGTTTTCAAAAAACCTTTGCTTCTCTCAAGCCTTCTGCAGTGCTCTGAGGAGATATGTAGGTGAGCTTTCATTTTAAAGTTTTCACCATTGCTATAAAAGCAGCAATGCCTGGTGGGGGGAAACCTAGATGAGCAGAATATTATCATCCCCAAGGTGCACTATTATTTTACTTTTTTCCCCAAATCACCTCTTTAAAAATTTTCTTTTTACTAGCCCGGCGTGGTGGCACGCGCCTGGGATCCCATGAATTTGTGGGTTCGAGACTACCCTGGGCAACCTGATCTCGAAAAATCAGCTGAATGTGGTGGCGGGTGCCTGTAATTCCAGCTACCTGGGGAAGGCTGAGACTGGGGATCGCTTGAGTCTGCGGGTTTGAGACTACCCCGGGCAACATAGCGAGACCTGATCTCAAAAAAAAAAAATTTTTTTTTTTTCTTTTTAGCTCAAGTTTTCCCCCAAGCTGCACTTTTAAGGTTCGTGCTCAGAAGACCAGGGATCTTAGCCGTGAGGTCTCAGGGCCGGGAGAATGGCCCTGGCACCCAAGGACCCCTGTTCCTGGTCACCGTGACCTTGACGCTCTGTGTATTCTTGGCTTTGTTTCGTTTTGTGCTGGGTTTGAGTGTGCGGCGTGGAGAAGGGGAAGGCGGCCGCTCTTGAATGGGGCCCGTCTTTCAAGCTTTAAATAGTTCAGAGCTGGCTTGGGAAGACTTAACTTTATAAAGTAAATAACCTTCATTTTCTAAGAAGTTTCCCATCATTGCTTTATTAGTACCATCCTCGGTCCAACGAAAGGCTGACTTGGTCTGTTTCTCCTTGGCCCAGGGCTCCCACACGCGTTACCCAGACTTTCATTGTAAGGGAATTCGATGGAATTCTGCGGGCGTATTCTCCTTTGTAAAAGACCTGACCCTTGAGTTTGACCGTCTCCATTCATTCATTCCCTCGCTGTGACTCATGGGCTCTGCCTGGCTGCTGTGGGGGCAGCACCCCTTGACCTCCCTGGGACAGACACCATCGTGTAACCGTGCACCCCCTGAACCGCCTGGCGTGTTCTCCCCCCCCACACACACACCCCATTTATCGCATGGAGGATACTGCTCTAAACAGCTCTGTGAGTTGGATTTGATGACAGGCTTCAGCGCCAGGTCTAGCTGGTTCCTGCCTGGGGCACCTCCCACGCTGGACAGCCTTGGATGAGAGGTAGTACCAGAACACCCGTTCAGAGGGTGCTGCTGGTGGTTAGGGTGGCATCCGGATGACAAGGAAAAGGTTATCAAAATGAATGGAATGTGGACTAATATTTCCAAACAGAGAGGTCAGTGTTTTGTAAATGCATGCGTGAAGCTGAGTTCAGCCATGTCAGGCTCTGAATCACTCTCTTTCACCCGGTGCCTCCGGCCTTGTGACTGCAGGCTCTTGCGTAACTCCTGGATGCAAAATAGGATATTGTTTCACCGGGACTGGGCTTTGTCCGTACAAATAGCTCCAGAAATCGAGTATTGTTGAACAAGGACTGCGCTTCAGCCTTACAATTAGCCGCAGGGAGCGTCAGTGAGCTCAAGCCCTTTTCAAAATAAATTACTGTCAGTGTCTTTCGGATTCTCCTACTTCCAGGGTCTCTGTCGCCTCAGACCAGACTCGATTCAGCTCCGTCGCCAGTCTGGATGGTGACTAGCTAGAAAGACCCCGGACTATAGGAGAGAGCTCCTAATTTGGCTCTGTTATGAGTTTTATTGTATAATCTCATTAGAGGGAATGCCTGAAGAATTAAATTAAAACCGGACCTGGAGCACTTAGGAAAGGCATACTGGCTTGGGGGTGGGGTTGGAGGGCGTGATGTGACAGCTTCTAAAAATATTTGGCTTTGAGAGTCTGTGTCGATGCCCTGGCCTTGAAGTGGGGGAAGGAAATTCTGAGTCATTTAGGAAAGAAGGTAGAATTCGAAGAAGCGCGGGGCCTCCCCCCCCTCCTCTGTTGACAGGGACTGAGGAAGTGGTGGTCCAGGATGGACACCAGGTGTTTATTTTTTATTTTTCAGAGACCAGGTCTTGCTATGTTGTCCGGGGTAGTCCCAAACCCGCGGACTCAAGTGATTCCCAGCCTCAGCCTCCCAGGTAACTGGGTTTACAGGCATTTGCCACTGAGCCCAGCTACTTTTTTGAGAACCAGATCTCACTGTGTTGCCTGGAGTAGTCTCAAACCCACGAAATCAAGCGATTCCTAGCCTCAGCCTCCCAAGGCTGGGATTACAGGCACGTCACCACACCCAGCTATTTTTTTAGAGACTAGCTCTCACTATGTTGTGCCTGGGGTTGTCTCACACATGTGAACTCAAGTGATCCCCAGCCTCAGCCTCCCAGGTAGCTGGGATTACAGGCGTGCGCCACCACACCCAGCTATTTTTTTGATACCAGGTCTCACTATGTTGCCCAGGGTAGTCTCAAACCTGCGGACTCAAGCGATTCCTAGCCTCAGCCTCACAAGGCTGGGACTACAGGCGCCCGCCGCTGCACCCGGCTGGACACCAGTTTTAAGCAGGCGTGAAGGGGGTTCTCGCTGCATGCATCTCAGCCCGGGAGGCATCTTTCTTAGGAGATTTTTCTGTTGGAATCCGTGTCACGGGCTCGGGCCGAGTGGGCTGGTTCTGTCTTAACTGGAGCCAGCTGAGAAGCTGCCTGCAGATTTTTTACCATTTGGGGAAACAGTGCAGCTGTTGTACGTATAAGGACTGGAGCTCCTCCCCGGCCAGCTCCCCTCCTGGTCCGCATCTTCTCGGACCTGTCACTGTCTTGAATGCCTCGGCCAGCCCTGCTTTATGTCAAATGTCTGCTCGCTCTCTGAAGGAATCGCTCGCTGCAGTGGCTTAGAAAACATGTTTGAAAAGAGGAAGTGGTTCGTGTGAGCGCAGGAAATGCATTTTGCAACTTCAGCTGGGTCTTCCAGTTTGAAAACATGAGCAGAATGAAGACGAGAATCCAGAAACAGCGCTTTGTTCCTGCGACTGTTCTTTCAAGTGGGTCAGTGTTCACGTCGAGGAACCTGGGAAGGCCACTCTTGTCTTTCCCTGGTTTCTGTCAAAGCCTGTAAGCGGCTGTGGCTTCCGTTTCTGGCTTGTTTGCTCTGCTGAACTAAGTGCCCTAAATGAACGTTCTGAAGAGCTGCGGTTGATTTGATTTTTAATATTTGTCCTCAGTAATTATGGACGTGTTTTCTGCTCCTCTTGCTGCACGATGGAAAGAAGCTAGGCTGGAAATTTCCCCTGTTATGAGATGGGGAAGTCATGTATCTCTATTTAGAAATAAATGTCATTTCCACAGAGATCAGAAATGAGTATCTGTCAGGTGAGGTTTTTTTCTTTTTTTAAATTAATTTATATATAAATTTCACATCTTTGTGATCTCTGGGGTTCATCCCCCCCTCCCTGACCGTTCCCACCCTGTCTTCCCCCCACCCCACCCCCGCCCCATGAGGCTTTTTCTAAAGACATTGAGATTCAGTATTCTTTTGCCATTAAAGTGAATTTCTGATAGAAGCTTCATTTCCCCCCATCTTAGAAGTGGTTTAAGTGGTTTTGACACCAGTAGTGGAGTTTGGCTAAATGAACATCTGAAAGAAAAGGAGGATCAACGTGTCAGCTCCTCGAGTCAGAGGTTGGGGTGCAGGGTGCCCTCATCGGGGACACAATTCCAGGGTGCATGATTTCATTCCCATTCACAAGACTGGCCTTGGAGTAGCACCCTGCAGACGGCCCTTACTTAGCACACCTGTGAGTTCACAGGAGGCAGCAAAGATTGTTGTCACTTAGCTCTGGAAGTGAAAATGAAGAAACTATGTATGTGTACAGTGTTATGTAAGCAGTCATAAACATATATTTAAATGAATTCAATTTATGAAACTGGCTTATGGGGGGGGGTTAGCACGTCGCATCCCCGTGCACCCCTCCGTTCAAAGTTCTAAAGACTTCCACGTGGTAGCTCTTTAATCCATGTTTTCAGTTCCCCCTGGTAGCAGGGTTGGGAGCCAGTGGCCCTCTTTGGGCAGTTCCATCTTAATCTTGACCTGTTGCACAGAAGGGGGTTCAGATCTTACTTGTGCCCCATGCCGATGGTATGACACGAAGCCCTTCCTCTCTGAGCCTGTCTGCTCCTCCATTGGGCATAGGGCCACACCCCTAGACTGCTGCAATCGCCGCATGCTTGCTGGGTCCGGAGTGGTCTGTTAGGTTGCTGCTAAGTGACCGGCACTGTGATGGCCGTCTGCATGTGGATGTGTGTTTCTCTCTGAACTTCCGGATCCTTCTGGAAGGATCATTGGGGCTATTTTGCATCCCGAGCATCCTGGACATCTGGTCATTCCCCAAGAAAATGCCCTGCGTGGCCAGTGCTTGGCCTCGGAGGACCGCAGCTGGCCGCTGGTCCAAGCTGATAAGATGGAAGCACAGGGCCAGCTGGGGTCATGGGGACACGCTCGGGGCGTGTGCAACGTGCCTGCTGACACAGCGTCACCACAGCCATCGCAGTTCAAGCAGCAAGGTGCATCAATACATTCACCTGGATTCTGTGTCTGGAAAGGTCCTGGGCAGGTGGTTGGGGTCGGCCTGAAGGAAGCACTGGAGCTTGAGTCTGAAACGGGGTAAACCTGGAAAGATGGATGAAAGAGCGGGTGACTGAGCTGGCGCAAATGCCATTGAGCTTACGGAGGAAGGGGGCTGCCATTGACCTCCCCCGGGGGGGATCAGCGCCTGGCTGGAGGGGTGAGCCAGCACCAGATGGTGACGGCCATCCAGAATCAGAACAGATGTGACCGTGACAAGATGCCTCTTAAAATACGTCCACTGGGAAAGTAACATTTTTCCCAGGAGTTTTCATCTCCTGGTGCTTTTATTCGGTGGCAGGAATAAAGGTCAGTTATAGCTTAAGATGTTAAACTATAGCCAAAACCGGTATGTTAAACTGTATCCTCTTGTTTCAAAGCGGCCTCGGTCCTGCCAAGTGTGGACCAGGCTCTTGGACCTCAAGTCCAACAGGTGACCCTGGGCCGGGTAAGCGTACCCTGGCCGCTGGCTTCTGCTTGTGCCCACAGAGCTGCCCAGCCATCGCGGTTGAGGTCAGCTGACGTGACACTTTGGCCTTGGGGACCAAGTCAGGCGATGCGGGGAGGCCGTTGATTCCACTGGCCTTTGGCCCATGGCCTCGTGATAATGGGGGTCAAATGCCGCTGGTTCTTGCCAAGTTCCCTTCTGGCCTCAGCTTCCTCCTTCCTGGGTGATGGGTGATTTTATTTTTTTCCGTGAGGGTTTCTGAGCAACACTTTCTCTTCCCTTATTAGTCAGAATAGTCTTTCTTGCGTCCTCTTTCTACAGTGATAGCTGAGCTCCGTGTGGAGCTCTGCGCTGAGAGTTCTTTGCTCCATACATTCCGAAACTAGCATCTCATCGTCTTGGGTCCTTCGTGGTTCCTCTCGGGCCATCGCCTACCTGCTCGTTGCCTGTCTCTGGCTGTGAAGACCCCGGTCTTTGTCATTGGTGCTCTTTGGCATTGCTCTGATGTTTCAAGCTGCAGCCTTTTTATTCCTGACTCGCCCTGCTGGCTTCTTTGTGGCCTTGGTTCCTTGCATTGGTGTAGGAAAAGCTCTCGGGTGGTTGAATGTGCCAAGATCTTCCACTCTCTCAAGTAGCTTCCAGAACTCAGAAGCAGGCAGACCTTCCTGTTCTAGTCCCTTCGTCTTCTAGATGTTTCCTTTCTTCTGGTTAGTTCTACAGATGCTTTTTGTTTCTCTGCTACCTCATGACTTCAACTTTCTGTTATGTAGCTCATCAATTAAGTTCTAAATTCCACAGATGACATTTCTTATTTTAGAAGTTTCATTTGGCCCAGATATATATGCTCTTTATGATATTGGTTCCTTGTGAGCCCCACAACATCTGGTGTTTCTTTCATCGTTTTAGATGTTCGTGTTTTATGTATTTTTTTCCAAGTTGCTCTTTGAGTTCAGATTCTTGTGATAATTCGGTTGTGTTATTGCTCATCGTGGTTTCGTTCATTACGCAGTTATGACGACTATTACCCTTTTGTATAAGCAGATCTTCAACAGGACTGGGTTTATGAGGGGGCCCCAGAAAAGTGAGTTTACGAGGACACCCCTCCTCCCCCGGAAAGTTTTATGTACGGTTCTGTTGAACAACTTGGCATGAACCTTCATTTCTTTGCCGTGGTTTTAAATAGTGCTTCTAAGGTGTGATTGTCACAGGATAAACTCGACCCATTTGAAAGATGCCATCTGATAATTGGAAGATGCCATCTGATAAGCTTTGCTGCTTCCTCTACGCTACCATGCCCACCATCAAGATAAGGAACGTACCCATCACCACCTAGTTTCCTTCCGCCCTTTTAGAATCAATCCTTGTCCCCCCCACTTCCTCCCGCTGGTCTGCTTTCTGTCGCTGCAGTTTGCAGTGTAAGCTTTTATAACTGAAATCATACGATGCCTAAGAAGCTTGCCCTCTTTCACTCCGAAAAATCATTTGAGGCCCAGCCAGGCTATTACATGTACCAGCAATTCATTCCTTCTTACTACACGGAAGAGCTGAACCGATGCAACTATTTAAGTTTCAGCTATTTTAACTATCTCAGATGGGACTATTTAAGTTTAGTCAACTATTTAAGAAGCTGAAACCTGTCTCAACTTGGTGACAATCTACGTACCCATCCCCTAGCGGTGAGCTTCCGGGGCTGTTCATTTTGGTTCGAACCTTCATTTCTTGCATGGGGGCGCAGCCTCTATTGAACACACAAACAAAGCTTAGTTTCTTAGGGAATGTTCACCCCCACCACACCCTGTAGCCTAGACACCTCACGACCTTCCCTTCCCTCTCCCCTGGCCCTGAGGAGATGCGCTGGGCTCTGCTGCTTGGAGGCAGCCACAGAAATGGGTGCTGATGTGAAATGGGGGACGGTGGTCTCATCTGAGATTCCGAGCCGCTGCTGCCACATGCTGGGAGACAAGGTTTTTGTATCAAACATCCGATTAACAAACACCTTGGTTTTCTTTTTTTTTCCCCACTGTCCCCCCCCTTTTGTTCATTTTTAAAAATCACCTCAGTTTTCATTGGAGCTGGAAATAGGGTGTTTTGTTTCCTTCCCTGGGGGATATAACGTGACTAATTTCTTTCCCCCAAAGAATGTTCATTTTCAGGAACTTCCCCTCTAAAGGGCTCTCGGTTTTGTTCATTACAGTGGTAGCTCCAGGTCTGTGGGGAATGCCAACCCGTGGGCATCGATCTCCCCAAAGCCAGGCTGCTCCACCACCCCATGCACCTCACTTCCTGGGGCGAGGCTCTTTATTAAGGGGAGAAGAGGAAGAGCACGACCATGTCAGCCCCACCAGAGCTGAAAACTCACTGCCGTGTTCGAGCCGGTGGAGGGAGGGCCAGGTTTTGGAAAGCACAAGGTACAGGTCCCCGAATCTGGGCTGGTGGGAGCTGGTTCCCAGCTGTCTCTCCCTCGGAGGGGCGCCAGCTTCAGGGAGAACAATATCTGAGCCGGCTTCCCTCGGCCCAAGCTGTCCCTCACCTTGAGTCAACAGCTATTTCAGATTCTGCTTTCCAAACAAGACACCCTGGATCTGGGGCAACAGAAAGCCTTTTCTTGCAACTGTTTAGCAAGTGAAAGGCCCGTTGGGGTTGAGATGCTGGTCTCATTTGCTCTGCCTTCCCCCCTCCTCCCATTTCTGGGACTGTCCCCAAGAGTAGCCAACACTCCTGGCACTTGAAGTTGCAAGACACTTAAAACAAAAAAAATCATAGAATTGCTGGCATATTTTAGGCATGTTTCTCTAGTTAACTTATTTTGAAGTTTTTCTGTTTTGTATTTTAGCTGCCCTCATGATTTATCAAAGACAGACCCATTGTTTTGGCAAATCCCATGCCTGGAAGCCTCCAGCAGAACTCACAGCCCCATGAATAGGGATTTTTAAAGGCAGCCCTGGTCTTGAACTTGAACATGTATCCCAGAGGCAGTCACTCGCTGGGAAGTTTAAACAAAGCCACTTACCACACTCGCCCATGGCTTCAGCCAGAGCTCTCTCAACTCTGCCTTTGTCAGCGGAGGCTCCTACTTGCTCCTTCCAAGGTTCCCCCCTCCTGGACCTGGAAGGCAAATCTCCCCCAACGTTCACCATTTCTGCCTCAAATCACATGCTTATCCCTCATCTTTTTGGCAAGAGAATATTCCTTAATCTCCTTTTTAGAAGTGGGCACTAGTAATGCCTGTAGTTTCTATTATCATGGGATTTTTTAACACTTTAAGATGGAGAGCTTTGAATATTCTTTTGATTTTTTTTATAGGCTACATGTTGGTCCATTCAGGATAGAACATCTCCATAGTCAACCACATGATTAGGTTTTTCAGTGACTAGCCATTACAAGCAGTACCAAGGTGACTTTTTTTTTTGAGACCAGGTCTCCCCTATGTTGCCCGGGGTAGTCCTGATCCCGGGGACTCAAGTGATCCCCAGCCTCAGCCTCTCAGGTAGCTGGGATTACAGGCTCCCACCATCTTGCCTGGTTGCTTTTTTGAGACCAGGTCTCGCTAGGTTGCCCGGAGTAGTCTCGAACCCACGAACTCATGCGATCCCTGGCCTCTTGCCTCCCAGCTCTTGCATTACAGGCACGCACCACCGTGCCCGGCAGATGACAATTTTTCAAGCACTTAAATGATTTCATGAGGACAAATCCCCATAAACAGAATTGCTGGGCCAGTGATGACAGTGAAGGCGTAATAAACTGATTTTCTTCCAATAAAAATCATTTTATTCCCAGCCACTGAGAAAGCAGGTGCGCCAAGGAGCGCCTTCAGCACCTTTCCCCGCTCGACCACACCTAGAAAGTGGGTCATAACCCCCAGGGCCTCCACGCGTGTGTCCCTGGCCAGCCCCCAGCCTCCCATGCTCCAAGGCGGGCCTTTGGAGGCTGGGGCTCCTTGGGAACCAGGCCCCCGTGGCCTGCCTGCAGTGGGGGGGGAGGCGCTCGCCCTCCAGCTGTGCTCTGGGGCTTCCCAGGGAGTGTCAGGGCTGCTGTTCTTCCCCTGGTGCTTTCTCAACCCCGAGGAGCCCCAGTCACCTGAGCAGAGGGGCACGTGCAGCGCTCTGGCTTGCTAAGGGCAGCTGGTCACTGCGTTGCTCACGGCAGCACAGCCCCCCACCGCGCCCCCCCTTGCATGGGGAAAATAGCTCAAGGAGAGGAGTGGTCAGCTGACCTGGCCCTTAGATCTGTCCGGGTCCTTCCCTCACTGCCCCTGGAGTGCAGAGACTCGGGAGGCTGGACGATGGGGCGCCGGCCTGCTGAGCTCCTGATGTCCTCCAGCTCCAGCCGCTTCCGTCTGTCCAGGCCCTGCAGAGATGGCCGAGAACCCAGCGTCCATTCACCCTCCTCCGTGTGCGCCCTGCAAGCTCGCAGCTTCTTCCTAGCTTCCAGCTACCCTGTGACTTCAGATGCCCCTGGCCACCACGGCGGGGCAGGGTGTGTGTGTGTAGGGGGGGGTAGGGGGTAGGGGAGGAGGGCCTGTGGCCGAAACTCGAAGGCGCTCTCCCAGCGCCCAGGCTTAGCCAGGCCATCTCCGAGGCGGCTGACACGCTCTTAACCCTGGAGAAGCGCAACCTGTCGGAGTCTCCGCGTGACCGACTGGTCCCGGGGGGGTGGCGTCCGAGGAGGCGCCCGGGTGGAGCCAGGCGCACCCCGGCATCTATCGCAAGTGTTTCCGCTAGCAGGTCAGAGGTCACATGCGGCCTGACGGGGTGTGGGGACCCCAGGCCGGCGAGTCCCCTGCGTCCCTGAGATGCCATGGACACATCTGTCTGTCTGTCCCTGCGGGTGACCCGGCCACAGGCGCCGGGCGGCTGACAGCGGAGGGTGGCGGTGACTTAGACAAGCAGCCACACGTCTGGGCCAAGCCGGGGGCCAGGGTGTGAGGGAGGGAAAGGATGGCGTCCTTTTCCGCAGCCACGCTGGGAAGATGCGCGGGGCGTGGCTGCTGCTGGGTTCCCCGAGATGGGCTTTTCTGAAGAACTTAACGCCCATCTTCCAGACCACCCCCCTGGCCCCGCAGGCTGTTGGGGGGTCTGCTGGTGGCCACGGCCCACACCGAGGCCTCCTCAGGGGAAACTCCCCGGGGCTCATCAAGGACCCAGCGTTTCCTTCTGAGTGACAGTGAAAGTGGCGAGATCTCTGGCCGAGATGTCTGTTCTCCAGCCTGGGGCAGTCGTGGCCACTCAGGGCTTTCTCAGATTATCTCTAAATGCTGCGACTCTGAGTCATTCCCAAAAAAAAAAAATCCTGAACTTCTCACTGCAGCAGTTTCTTCTTCGGCCGAGGACTTTAATTTCGCTGAGAGAAATCAAGGGCTTCTGGCCTGGCTTCGAGAGGAAACGGCACCTCTTCAGCTAATCGTTGCTATTTTTAGGCTGCCTCGAAAAGCTGAGAAGCCACGAGGCTTGAACCCCAGGCTGAGCTTGTTCTGAACCTGTTCTGCGCCCTTCCTGGGC
>PVHY01029134.1:0-14583 GCA_004024945.1 Uropsilus gracilis | reverse complement strand
TCCCCTCCGCTTCCTGTGAGAAGAAAGAATCATTACACAGCGATGTCGAAGGAACTTCCAGGCCACAGGGGGTGGGGGGGGGTGGGGGGGTGGGGGGGTGGGGGGGGACTTTTGTCCCATTATTGAAGACCTGCCTTTAGGGGTGTGGAGGCCACAGGGCCACTGGGAGAGTTCCCAGAAGAGGAATCAGGAATTTGGTCCCTGGAACTGTCTCTTCCTGGTGTGTGGTGTCATATACAGGGAGACAGGCCGGTCTGGGCTGCTGAATCGCTCTTAGGAACGCGCTTCAAAGGCCAGTGTTCTTAGGAGAATGAGGAAACCAGGAGGCCGGTGAGTTCTGGGATGTTCTGCAGGCAGCTGAGGGGCAAAGGGAGTCACGGATGTAGAGGGTGGGGTGGGGAGGGAGGGAGGGGTGGATGGGAGGGAGGGAGGGAGAAAGGAGCAAGGAACTAGGATTTGCCAGGTCACTCTGCCTTCAGGCAATGTACAGGGACATCTATCAGCTCTCCCGGGCTGTCGCCTCCAGCAGCTCCTGCATCGTCTCATTTGACTTGGACCCCCCCCACACACCCAAGGGCACCCAGATGCTGCTCTCAGCTTTATAGGTGAGGAAACCCGGACCAAAGAGACGAAGTGATCCGCCCAAGACCCGCAGAGCCCCCAGTACCCAGGAGGGCTGGCATCAGCCTCCCGGGCCAGCTGCCAAGCTCTGCAAGGACATCTGCGTCTTCGTGGCTGGCTGGGAGGCTTGGTAAGGGCCAGTCTGGTGACCATCCGTGGAGCCGTGGGCGTTTGGGCACCACACTCCCGAGGACCAGCCAGAGCAAGGCTCAGAAATCACAGAAACAAGGGGGGGTCAGGATCTAGTCCCGGCCCTCATCAACAGAACCCCCAAACCTCCCTCTATCGGCCTCTCCCTGGGGTTCAGGCACCCACTGTGTGTGATGTGGGGACTCCACCCCATCTCAGCCTCGGCTGACTCAGCGGGCGAGTGGCAGGAGATGTGTGCCCTGTTCTATCCCCTCCAGCTCCTGTGAACCCCAAGAGACCCGCAGCCCCTCCTCTGCCTTCCCGGGGTCCAAGGCCTGCTCACCCAACCGGAGGGTCTCTGGGGCCCGCCCCCTCCACTGACCCTCGCGGGCCCAGGCTCTGTCTCCAAGTCTGCTGAGGCTCAGGCCTGGCTCCACGGGGTGACGTCTGGGTCTCTGGGGATTTGCCAGGTGGCCCAAGCGCCCCCGGGCACACTTTCTGTGTCAGTTCGGCCAGGCGAGCAGCTCTACCTGGGACGACAGAGGGGCCCTTCACAGGTGGCTCCCGAGACAGGTGAGGGAAACCGGATGAAGGAGCAGGGGCGGGATTCAGGCCGTGGTTTCCGCCGCCGGCGCCCCTTGCATGTCCACACCACCGACTGCCTCGCCCGCGGGCCAGGCTGTCCGCTGCCAGCACGTGGCCTTCGGAGCTGCCTTCCTGGCAGAGGCCAGGTGTCTGACCGGCCGGGAGCTGCGGCCAGCCAGGAGCTCCGAGGAGCTCAGCCCCTCGCCAGGTGGCGCAGGTGAAAGGGTCGTGCGCGCAGGCCGAAGGCTGCGGATGCTGGGCCCTGCTGGGCGCCCTGGGCGGACCAGCAGTCTCCGTGCTGTCCCCTCAGCTGGCTGGAGGACACGCACAGCGGCCTCGGGGGTGTCAGGAAGGTTTGCCCAGCGTGGACAAGCATCCTTCCTTGTTCTGGTCGTTGCCATGGTTGCCAAGGCCACGGCGGGGTCGGCACACTTCCCCTCCGGAGACCCAGGGCCAGGGGACGCCTGTCCCGGCCACACCCCCATGAGCCCTTCAGACCTGGCGGAGCTGCGCGTTTGCCCAGCACGTGTTCTCCAGGCACTGGAGAGCCCAGGGCACAGCGGGGGGCGTGGTCTGGGCAAGTGTGGGGTGGGGCTTAGCGGGTGGGGGTGTGGTCTGAGCATGGGATAGAGGCGTGGCCTGGGCCCTTGTGGAGTGGGGCAGAAGAGGGACAAGGGCGTGGCCTGGGCATGTGTGGGGTGGGGCTTAGCTGGTGGGGGCATGGTCTCAGCATGGGATGGAGGTGTGGCCTGGGCCTCTGTGGAGTGGGGCAGAGCAGAGGGGGGGACAGGGGCGTGGCCTGGGCATGTGCAGGGCTGGGGTGGTGTGGAGTGGGCATGGCCTGGGCATTTGCTTGGCACTCACTGAGGAACTGGGACCCCCTGGGAGAACCCCCCCCCAGGAGCTGGCAGAGCTGCAAAGGGAACTTCCCCCCCCCCCATAAACTTCAAATGAGCAGACTTGCGCAATCACTGGGGCCCAAGGAAACGCCTCAAGCTGCATGTCACGCCCAGTTCTGTGTCTGCAAACAAACGAAAACTGTGGAGGCAAAGGAGTGACACTGACATTTTTAAATGCCACCGGGTTCGGGGAAGAAAGGCCACGGCTCCTTTCTTTTTTTTCCATTGCACCTTTATTGTTTAGTCCGTTCACTGCTCAGAATGTTCATACAGTCTTTCCGGAATCGCACAGGGCCAGCCAGCCGCGCCCTCCCTCCCACATGGCGTGGCCTTCTCACCAGCCGCCTCTCGTCCTCGTCCTGAGTTGTATGATATTCTGCCAGTGTCTGAGGAGTTCCCAGGATTATTTCCGTGTAAGGGGGGAGGGCACATCTGGTCTTCAGCAAAGCTACCGGCTGTGTCCTGACCCTGGACAGCCCTGCCTGCGCCCCCCCCATCCTCTCTTCCAGCAGGGCCTGGGGAAGCGGGTCCAGCAGAACCTTCCCAGCAGCCGGCGGCCCTCACTGACCCAAGGAACCAGACAGGACAGGGTTTACGTCCTGACTCGTGCCACAGCCATGTGACCATGGGGACGATTCCCCACCTCTTGGAGCCCACCTTTCTTCTCTAGTCTCGGGGGAGACTCCCCCACCCCCAGGAACCCCACGGGGCTAAGTGATATGAGGACCGAGAGTGTCCAGCACATGGCGTGCTCCCCGGGGCCTGTCCGCTTTCTTCCTTCTGGTGGGGAAAACACCTGATGAATCAACATCAGAGCCAGATGCTCAGGGGCGCTGGGTTTGTAAAAGAGCCTGGCCTTGAGGGAAGCCTGAGAAACGACTCTCGACTCTCATGGTGGAGTTGCAGACACTGCACACGTGAGGGGGAGCTGGCAGCAACTCCTGGGGCATCGCCCAGATCCAACCAGGCAGATGGCTGCCCTCTCTGGCCGTGTGCGGGCCCGGCGCTAGTGACTAAATCCTGACCCTCTTCTTTAAGGCTGTGTCACTGCTCCCAGGAAAAGGCTTGTCTCAGGGAGCGGAGAACAGGGCAAATTCGTCTTCACCAACTATCCCTGCCAGGGGGGGGAAGCAGGTTCCTGCAGGTGCTGTGTAAGAAGCACAGCAATCCTCCAGATGATTGCTATGTGCCCTTCTGGGGCCCGTGGAAAGCCACCTGTCACCAGGGAGTCCTCCCTGCTGGAAAGCCCAGCAGGTGCGCCACTTGGGGGAGGATGGGTCACGGCATCCACCTGCTTGAGGAGGCGGCTCCCTAAGGAGTTTTGCACCAATGCTGGGCTCCCCCCCTTGTGCTTTCCCGCCCTTCACGGTGCCCGGTCATCAAAGCCACAGTTTCAACGACAAATGGCCAAAGGAATGAGCTCATTGAAGTCACCCAGGGAAGTGGACGTCCCGCCAGAGAGGTGGTCTGCAGGTCCAGCCGCGCTTGTCCTCAACAGCAGTCCTGGTTAAATTGTTTAAAGCTGATCGATCGCTCAGCCCTTGTTCATGCACAATTCTCAGCAAGGATTCAGTGCACCTACGGTCCACATGCCCACGATCATTTGATATCTCTGCTAGAACAACGAAAAGCCACTCGACGGACAACCTGAAAACATGCACCAACCAAGACCGCAGCTGGTATTATGGAAACATAGCCTCCGGACAGACAGACAGAGAGACAGACAGAGACAGGGTAAGTCGGATGACGACACAACACAACATCTGCAGACGAGGGGGCCAAGTCGATCAAACCAAGGAAAGCACGATGAGTCCAGGAGCGCCTCTCCAAATATTTGGTTCATGCTAAAAAATAGAGCACATTTATTAAAAATATATATTTATAAACCTTGATAGGAACAGATACACACGTCAAGCCAATGGAAAAAGAAAAATAAGTTCTCTCCCTGAAAGAGTTAAGATGCTTTTGATGAATGGGATCTTGTCCGAGGACTGTCCTTGGGGTTTCACATTCAACAGCCTGGCCCGTGGAGACCAAGTGCCCGTCCTGGGAGACAGGCAGGCGACGCGTCCCGGCGGACTCCACACCCCCACCCCGAACGCACGACGTTCCCGGGGCGTCCACCGGGCGTCCCCCGGATGGATCCCTCACGCCGTCTGCTCAGTGCCGGCGCTCAGGCTGGACTTCGGGGCATTCTCCCGGGTCCCCGCTCAAGACGTTGAGTTCCTGGTTGTGAGAGTGAGTTGAGTTGGATTCATTGTGCTTTAGTGCCTGCTCCTGGCAGCAAGATTGGCTTGACGCTGTGACCTCTGAGGAAGTTCGAAGGTGCATCTCGGCGAGTCGTGTGTGGGGGTCAAGTGCCTGGCAGCGGGCGCTGGGTCACTGAGTGGGGGACACGCCAGACTCCCATCTTGCGGCCACCCCGAGGGCCGCTCACAGCGTGGTGTATATGTACACAAAGATGATCACCACCAGGTTCAGGATGGTCCCGATGATCCCCAGCATGGCCAGCACACTCTCTTCTTTGCTCTCTTTTTCTTGGCTTCCTCTATCGTCATCATTCCCACCTGTGATTACCATCTTGGTCGCAAATGTCTTTATCTTCCTCCCCAGGCTAACCTGCATTGGAAAGAGGCAGCACAAGTGTTAGCACACGGGCAAAGCATCCTCTCCACGCCAGGCAGATTTGGTGGGGAGGGGCGGTCAGCCTGGAGAGGCTTGGGCCACCCTCTCTGCCTGCAGAGACCACGTAGAGCAGGGCTGGGTCCTTCCAAGGATGCTGTTCTGGCTCTGATAAAGAGGTGAGCCCGGGCGCCTGCCAGGCACCACCCACTCTGTCGCGCGGGCTCCTCCTTGAAGCAGAAACAGAGACAGCCATGTGGAAGCCGCAGTACGTGTGCATCTCTTTCAGCAGCGGGAACTGCACACATCTGGAACACCGGCTCACACCCAACCAAGGTGCTTTCCTGTGTGTGCAGGAAGTGTGTGGGGGGAACTGCCTCCTTTCTGAACACGGGCAGCAACATGGGCAGGGGTGGATGGGGCTTTGGAAGGCAACTGAGACCAAAGGGATGGGAGGAAGATGAGGGGAGCCCCTGGAGAAACCTGCTTAGCTTCTACCTGCCTGGCAGCGTTCAAGCTGGGACAATGGCTTTTTCCTGCCCTTGAATTCAAACTGAAACATCTGCTCTTCCCGGGTCTTGGACTTGCTGGCCTTGGGACTGAACTACACTACCTGGTCCGTTGTTGTATCATCTGGACAGTTTCTAACATGACCTGGAAAAGGGAAGAGACGTATTCTACAAGTGAGCGGGCGTTCGCTCTCTTAGCTGTATACCCTCGAAAATGCCTCTGCACCTGTGCCGTGTATCACCTGTGCCCCTGGAGACTAGAGCTGGGTGCCTGTAAACTCAGGTTTCCTTGGCAGAGTCTGAATGTGCATCTGAAGCAGAGCGGAGGGCGCTGGGTGGCTGGACAAAGGACATGTGGACCACAAAGATTATTACGCAGCAGTGAAATAAATGGACCGAGGCTGCAGGTGACAATGCTGGAGGAACCCACAGACCTGAGCGCTGCAGAGAGGATGTGCACGACGAGCCCATTCATGCAGGCTGCGTGCGGGCAACACCAAGCAACATATTACTGAGAGACATATACGTGGGTTTTTTT
The DNA here is from genome assembly GCA_004024945.1 of Uropsilus gracilis. Classification (NCBI taxonomy): domain Eukaryota; kingdom Metazoa; phylum Chordata; class Mammalia; order Eulipotyphla; family Talpidae; genus Uropsilus; species Uropsilus gracilis. Next base: position 8,680 of record PVHY01029134.1, on the reverse strand, counting down.
GTTTTGTTTTGTTTTTGAGGAGTGATTAAACACAGAATTCAGAAGAGTGACTTCCTCTCAGGAGGAGCGGGGTAGGCGGTCACTGGGAGGAAGATGCTGGCCATATTTTGTGCACTAAACTGGATAGAGGGCACCTGGGCATTCATTTTCATGATCGCCCTGTTCAGAGACTCTTCTGCACATACGATATATTGTGTAATAGCTAAATCACTCAGGCTTATTTCTCAAGATAGTAAAATGGTGATGGGAATGGGCAGAGCAGGCAGCTGAGGTATTTATTTCTGATTATCCCTCCAAGCCAGATAAAAATATGTCCCATGTGTTTATGGTGGTGACAGACTGTACCTGCCTCCCCTCCATCAGAGAGCTGCTAACTAGGATCAGAGGTTTTCACACTCTCTGGACTGTGATTACTTGATGTGACAACTTGACCAGGCTAAAGGTGTGCAGACATTTGGTTACAGGTTTCCCAGGTATGTCTTTGGTGGTGGTATTTCTGGAGATGATAATTTGTGTCAGCTGACTATCAAAAGCAGAAAGCCTTTCTAATATGGGTGGGCCTCATCCAATCAGTTGAAGCCTAACTAGAAGAAAAAGGAACTTCTCCTACCTGGCTGCATTCAAGCTGGGACAATGGTTTTTTCCTGCCTGTGAATTCAAACTGGAACATCTGCTCTTCCTGGGTCTTGGGCCTGCTGGCCTTGGGACTGAACTAAACAGCTCTCCTGAGTCTCCTCGATGCTGACTCACCCTGCAGATCTTGGGACTTGCCAACCTCAATAATCACACAAGCCAGCTCTTTGTAATGAATCTCTTCATTCTGTCTATCTGCTTATCTATCTATCTGCTTATTTATCTATTACCTACCAATAGATCCATCAAACCTATATCTATCTCCATCTGTGTATCCATGTATCAACTACCTATCTCATCTATATCTGCTTATCTACCAACCTATATCTATCTTCATCTGTATATCTATGTATCAACTACTTATCTTATCCTTCCTATCTATCTTTCTCTCTATTCATCCATCCATCATTCATCCATCCATCTCTATCTGCCTATCTATCATCTGTTTATCATCTATCAATTACCTACCCATGTATACATCCACCCAACCTATGTCTATCTCCATTTGTTTATCTATGTATCAACTACCTAGTTTGTCTATCTGCCTATCTATCTATCTATCTATCTATCTATCTATCTATCTATCTATCTATCTATCTATCTATCTATCTATCTATCTATCTATCTATCTATCTATCTATCATCTGTAGATCGCTGATTCTGCCTCCCTGGAAAACTCTAACTAATACAGAGGTCAAAGGCTATATCAGGACAAATATCAAGGAATGACCACAAACCAGAAGATTGGAGAGGGTGCATGAAAAGTGAAATGCCTACACACCCCTTCTTCCAGACACACAGACCCCTGAAAGGGCTTGGTCATGTCCTGTGGGTCAAGTTCAGATCTGGGATACAGTGTCCGCTCAGAACCCTCTACGTGAAGGAGAGAGAGGCGTGTCAGTGAAGTGGAATAATCAGTGCCATGTGAACACCTGCGTGAGTCCATGAAGGGAGTTTCGTTTCCTTCACAACTTTGGCTTTCTCAACAGTTTGTCGAATGTCTCCTTATCTGCAGCTCAGGAAGGGGAAGCATCTCATCAGAGCTAGTGGCTTCTTTCTCTTTCCCCCCAGCGTAGTTTTTAACAACTTACAACACACAAACAGGAAAGAGCCCAAAACTTTTAAGTCCACAGTTGGATAAACATTGTGTTAAACAACACATCTTGCTGTTCAACAAGCACGATGAGATTCAGGAGATTCAGAATTAGTGCCCCCCAGCAGCCGAGGAGGCCCCTACCGGGTCCCATACCAGTCCCCACCCCTTCCTCTGACCCCCTGAAGACCATTTCTCTGACTCCTCACCCCAGGGGTGGACTGGCCTGCTTTTGAGTGTTATAGAAATGACTCCTATAGTGAGTCCTCTTTGGAGTCTGACCTTTCTCCCAAGGCTGTTAGTGGCACTCCTGCTGCTGTAGTGATGGTTGGGTTCACTCACTCTATGGAAGGAACCCCGTCATCAATACAGACTCCCAGACGTTGTGTCTCACACCCAGAACAGGTGTCTGGGTTGCAGGGAATATTCTCCCACATTCTGCTGGGAACCTATGCCTGCTTTCCTGCCAACATGCTATAAAATGTTTCAATTACAGTAAATCTGAAAAAAAATTTATTGCCAGCAGCCCCCAGATTCCACCATCCACGTGCTCCTTTGCTAGCTTTATCAGACGTCTATCTGTGAGTCCATTATGACATCGCCCCTTAACGACTGCAGGACGCATGTTTCAGTGAGCTAGAAATTTGCTTGCAACTGATTCTCGTGATGGAAGCGTTACAGGTGTGCAGCTCCTTGGGGGCTCTGCCCACTCAGGAGAAAGCGCTGGGCCACAGGCATGTGTGTGTCCAGCTCCCGGCGGACACTGGCAAATAGTTTTTCCCAGTGGCTGGATCCGCTTGCTTGTTTGCACGTGCTCAGATGACCTCCTCGTTTATTTTGCCAACTCCACGGCCCAACCTCTACACAGAGTCACAAAAAGGCCCAAGGACCTTAGACATACACTGTCTGCCTCTGCTTGGAACAGATGTCTCTCCAGACACAGGCCACATCTTCAGCATCTCTGGTCTGGCGTAGTCCATCTAGCTTGGCTTCTAGTCCTGAATCTCCATCACCAAACACAGCACCTGACGCTGGCTGCCTGGACCAGTGGCGCTTGGGGCGGGATCTGGCCTGGCCTTTCTGTGCACGGCAGGGGCCGGATCACCAAGGTCGGTCTAGAGAGACACAATTAGTGCCGCCCTCCAAACCCAGCGTCCGTCCTCCCAGTCACTCAAGCAAAACAAAGCGCCTGTCACAGAGGCTGCTTGGTTTCAAGGCTTAATTTAGCCTCTTCCCTGAGTTAACCCGAGATAACTCTGACTCAGGAGGAAGTGGGGGAGAATAATCAGGTCGACTGTGTTTACTTTCGGAGGACTCCGCAGTGAACCGAGGGGCCCAGACGCAGCCCTTCTCCGACTCAGGGAAGAGCCGCCTCCAAAGTTTGTTGGGAAGATGCCTGAGTCATCAGCCGGATGCACCGTAGACACTGGGTTGGGAGCACAGCTGGATTCCCTGGGGAGTCCAGATGAAGGGGTGGGGGTGACCACCAGGGGAGAAGTGGCTGGAACATTGTTCCTCTGGAGAAAGTTGCTTGGTCAGGTGTGGAGGATGACAAGGATGGAGGAGGATGAAAGAGGCTGGGGATTAGCTCAAGAATAGATGTGGGAGGGGAAGACAAAGCCAAAATAAAACAAAAAGCAAAGTTTGAGGCTGGGCAGAAAGCCTGCATCTCAGGTATATGGTTGCTTACTCACCTCTCCTTCCTGCCAGGGGCTGAGTGGAGGGGGGGTGACTGCTAGCGAAAAGTGTTTCTTTGGGGGCTGATAAAAATGTTCTAGACCTAAAGATGTCAGTGAATACTCTAAAACAATTTCATACTTTAAATCCGAGACGTTTGTGGTTTATAGATTATATCTCAGCAAAGATATTAGTTTTAAAAAGACAGCATTGCAATTCTATTTGAAATAGTGCCTAGAAAGAGATCTTACAGAGATGTGTAAAATCATTATCCAGAAGATTTTAAAACTTTGCAAAGAGACATACAAGTGAGGAAGGAAGGAAGATGAGCCATTTTCATCAAGTGTAAGATGCAGTGTCTTACAAATAGCGGTTCTAAAGTCATCTGTAGAGTCATTGAATTGTAGTCAAAATTCCTGCAGGGTTTTGATGATACTGGAAAGGCTGATTTTCATTGTATATCAAGTAGCCTGATTATTTCCACAAGAACAAGGGAGGCACTGTTGCCTTATAAAACCCCAAGAATGATGTCCAGCTTTAGTAGTTGAACCTTCAACAAAAAGGGGAAGAAGGGGAGACACCACACGGACACTGCTATCTACTAGGGGAAAATGGTCTTTGGTTGAAGGTTCTGGAACAACTGATCAACTCTATGGAAATGCGGTGAAACTGAGCCAGTATTTCTCCAGTTCCAGATGAATGACAGAGAACTGTAATGGAAAACTGCAGAACATCTGAAAGACAAATGAAACCACCATCTTTATGACTTTGGGGTGAGGAGGTTCTCTTAAGACAAACATTCAAGTTATAAGGGGAGATACTCATAAATTCAGTAACATTCAATTGAATCTGTTTATCAACAATGAAAAGTGAGGCGTTAAACTACAGACTGGGCTCCATGTGCCTGTAGATATTTATCTATCCTAGACGTGCTATAAGTGCGGCTGATCTCACACATCCTGGGCTAGTGTCATCAGTAAGAAAATGAAAACCTCCTAGTAGAAATCTGGTCCAAAAGTGTGCCCAGCTACTTCTCAAAGGTGTGAATGCCCCTGGAGGAGTCAAACATCAATAAACATAGAAGAACACAAGCGACCACCAACAGCCATCGGATGGGCAAGAGGCGATGAATCCAACAAGATAAACGCTGTAAAAGAACTAAGGCCAGTTGTAGGAGAACAATGTGGTTCCTGTCATTTTGGAAAACAGCACAATGTTACCTTGCAAAGCTGAACATGCCTACACCCTGGTGACCTGCCAACCCACCTCTGGGCACAGGCGCCGGCCCCCTGAACAGGTACCCCCAGGCCCAGGCAGGAACAGACATCCGTCGACACCAGTTGGAAACAACACGAAAGTGCATCCACAGCACCTGGGTGAACTGTCTTCCAGCCAGACCCCAAGGGACGCACAGCAGAGAGCAGGAATGAAATGTTGCAGCGTGTGTGAATGAATCGCTAGTGTCATTATGACTCGGAAGAGCACAGATCTTCCATGGATGCAGAAGAGAGTGGGTGAAGGATGCTTCTGTTTACGTGGAGTTCGGAGATCACAGCCATATGCTGCTTAGAGGTGCAAATGTGACAGAAATTGCCAGAGAGAGAAGAGAAACAGACAGAGACAGAGACAGCCAGACAGAAGGAGAGAGAGAAGATAATAGACCCAGAAACCAGGGTAGCTTGATGACTATAAGATGGAGGGGGTGGAGGCCGGATACTGGCGTGTCCAGTTGGACAGTGGACACCTGGGTATTTGCTCTTTATATCTTCTAGTTCCTAAACATAGCTGTGCCGGACACACTCAGCAATTAATGGATAAACAAGCCAACAAACCGAGGCCGCGGCTCGCCCGGCCTGCCATGCGCACACGTCGCTCTTGCTATATCAAGGCTCTGATTTCCCTCTGGAAAGTTCCCCTTCCCCATGGATGCTCTCGATCCCGATGTCAACGGGATGGACCTGCCTCCAGGTTAAAGTCACCAGACCTTCTGTCTGCACGATCCCAGATGGGCTGACGGAAGGCAGGCAGCTGAACAGGCGAGGGACCTGGGATATGTCTCTGAGTCTGGATGCCAGGAGCAGCCTGACTTTTGCCCTTTCCAAAGCTTGACCCCGCTTTCCTTTCCAGTCCACAAACTATTTCCCAGCCCTGCAAGGAGCTGTGATTCTGCTTCAGACAGAAACTAATTCTTACCAATATCTGCCACACGGGGAAGCTCTTCTGGTCATGCGGAACCAGATATTCAAGCTCACTCTGTGTACCTCCTCACTGGAACTTCGCACCCCCCCTAGAAGAACCCTGGGAAGGGTAGTGGAGCCTCTTCTCGAATGCCTCCCTCCGTCTGGAACTTGCCACCTGCCAGGCGGTTGGTCTACTTGCTCACAGCTTAGGGGTGCACCCTCACCAAGCATGCCCCGGCGGCACAAGTTCCCCAAGTGAGCACTGGAGAAAAGAAGGCCCCTCCGGGGGAAAGGTGGGGGGGGTGGGGGGGTGAATCCTTGGGATTACAAAGATGTGAAATTTATATATAAATAAATTTTTAAAAAAGAAACAAATTGGGACAATAACATACATAACCCATTATTCTCCTATAGAGAAAGTGTGAAATACGCTGCACGTTGCTGGCACATTAAAATTACTGTTTCCGGGGGGGGGTCAGGAAGCCCCTCCGACTCCTGCAAGGCTGGCTTTGGAAACTTGCTATTCCTGGGAAGAAAGGACAACTGTGCTCTCCGGTCCAGCTGGGACCTCAGCCTGGCTCCACGGTCTGCCCGCTGTGACTCAGGCAAGTTGCTGCACTTCTCTGTGCTTCGATGCCTCCCCTGGCGGCGGGGGCTGCACTCGGAGCTCTGGATGCAAGAAAATGGCTGTCAGCCACCTCGCCCGGTGATTGGCAACCACAGTGATGACCCGATGGGGTGGCCAGAGGGCATGCTCCCCAGCGCACAAGCCTCCTTTTCCGCAGCTAAGCACCGCTGCCCCTTACTTGTTCACATCGTCCCCCCCATCACAATTCCAGGCCTGAACAAGCCCCTCCTAAAACCAGGGCCTGAGGAAAGGAACAGCTCCAGGTAAGGCTTCCAGGCCGAAGGGCAGCCCACCCAGAACTACCATTGAGAACCTTCCGGGCCGCCGGGCTGAATCCAGGTGGTGTGGATTCAAGACACTCAGGGCCCCCCTGCCATGCTCGCTCTTAGCCGGGGGGACAAGGACAAGACCAGCTCTAGGGGTGACGTTAGTCCAGCCACTGAGCGCCCACTCTGTAGGACCATCTTAGTTCCCAGATTCCAGCCTCCTACACGGTCACATTCCTCCCACCGGCAGGACCCACGCAGGGCGTGCACGCCCCCCGCACTGCTGCCCACGAGACCCGCCGCTCCATTCTGGTCAGGCTCCCGGGTTACGGCCAACTGGACAATTAACACGATTAACATGTCCAGTGTCCCTGCACTGCCCGCCCACAGCTCCCCGTCTCTCTGCAAAGGTACGAAGTTCAGCTGGGACGTCTGGGTCTGTCTAGAAGGGGCAGCATCTAGAGGTCCCTCCAGAGCCCAGACGGGGACCGGTCACCCTCTGTTCCCCCTCCACGTTCAGGACCACCTCTCTCTGTCTCCTGCCCATTTCTCAGAACCACGTCCCAGCGTCAGCTCCGCCTTCCACCAGGCCCCCGACGGTCAGTAACAAGCAGAGATGGAACACATCACTGAAACGTCGCCCGACACTTAGAGATGGTGGAGACAAGGGCGACGGCAGGGGAGGAAAGGCCACTTCCCTGAGAGGAAGAGCGCAGGAGGCCGAAATTCAGGTCCACCTCGGACTGCGAGTATTTTTCAAACCTCACTTGTACGGGGACCGGGATGCCTGGAGCGTGTGCAGGCATGCTGGGATGTCGCCGATGATGCTGCTCTGCTTCCGTCATCCGGACATCAGTGAAACTGCAGACTGGGGCTCCCCGTCCCTGCAGTCCCTGGCAAAGCCCCCCGTCAAGAAACGAGGACAGAGCACTGGACGCCGGCCGCATGGCATCTGAGTCAATATCTCAGCGTGAGAAGCCAGGATTTGGCCCAGAAAGGGGGTGAGTGTTACATTTCAGCCCCTGACCGCCCGTGACTGCAGTGAGAATGACAGATGACACAGATCCCACGTCTGTCTACAACAGAGAGGGGTGCTGGGCTGAATATCGGGGCTTTTGGGGTCATTTCAAGCTCATTTTTCAAAGTAATGTCAGGCTCAGAGCTAAACCCCTGCTCCCCGGTGTGCTGAGGGGTCTCACAGTCAAGAAAAGGTGGGGGGACGATGCCAGGTAAACCGTCCTGTGACTCACCGAGCACACCCCCGGGGAGCTGGGGCGCCCGTCACCCCCCAGGTCTCTCGCCGCTGGAACAGCTGCCTATTGCGGGGGGAGCTCCTTCGATCCCATGCGCAGTTAGGAGGTCTTGCTCTGAAAGCCCCAGAGCCGATGCATGGAGCCGACGGTGCCAGAGCACCAAGGAGGCATCGACTCCTCCGGAAAAAAGACCCCACTGGCTGCCTGGGAAGCAGCTCGCCGTGGGGACGGGACGTGGGGACGGGACGCAGGCTTCCCGCAGACATCCCCGAAGCGCCCAGGTCCTGCCAGCCCGCGGCAGCCTGCGTGAGCGACTGGCAAAGGGGAGACGAGGCACCAGCCCGCAAGAGCCCCGCAGCGACGTGGGCCCAGGGCGGGAACACGAGTCTGGACGGGCGCGCGGGGGGCTGAGACAAGAGGCCGAAAGGCCAGTGGCAGAGGGAGGGCGCCTCCTTTGCAACCGGCGGGTGCACAGAAAACTAAGGGTGCAGAGGCCGCAGCTGCTGTGGGCGCCGGGTACCCCGGAGAGTCCGCAGTGAGCCGGGCCCAGGGAGACCGTGGAGGGCCTCCTGCAGCGAAGAACCTGGAGTGGGGGGAGGCGGGGTAACCCCGCCCACAGGTCCGGTTCAGCCATGCTGCCTGCTGGCCCCTAAGGCCCTCCCCCTGCTGGAAGCAAAGGCAGGGGGTAGGGGGGAGTGGGTGGGTATGAGGTGTGTTGGCAGAGGGTGGTGGGTGGTAGAGGTCATTCCCTCTGGTCTTCTCCAAATCCAGTCAACCCTCACCAGAAGCAAGTAAATCAGTGACTCAACAGCAGCCGCACACACGATATACAGAGGTGGAAAACAAAGAAGTATCCGGAACAACGAACATGTCAGCTCCATGGACCACAGGACTATAAGATGGATTATAGAGACGAACCACCTCAGAAAGACAACCGCTGAGATCTGCAA
>PVHY01029133.1:0-14560 GCA_004024945.1 Uropsilus gracilis | reverse complement strand
GGGGGGCAGGCGGGGTCCAGTCAGTGCTTTCCACGGCCACTGTCAAGCTCGGTGACGCCCTGAAGCAGGAGCAGGAAGGATGGACACGGGAGGGGGGGTCCCCCGTCCATCTCCTCCGGCAGGGCCATTGCTGCTGTGGCGCTGCCACGCGAGCTGCGAGAGCCGCTGCGACCTGGCATGGTCATCTTCCTCCCCAGAGCCCCACCCCCTCCTCACTCCCGCTGCCCACGCGGACATGGCCCACGCGCCTGTCCTCAGCGCCTGCTGCCCACGAGCCACCGCTCAGCCCCCCCCATGGAGGGAGTGTCCTGGGGAGTGTCCTTGGGGTCTGCCCCCAGGCTCTGTCCTGGGCTCTCTGTCTCCTCACTCAGCAGTCTTTTCCTGGACAACCTCGCCTCTGCGTGGCCGCTGAGTCCATGGCACGCGGCCCTCTGGACTTACCAGGAGAAATGTCCAGATTTCCTTGGACAGTCGCAGCTGCCCAGGCTCCGTGGCCGCTAGCTGGACGTCAGCGCGCGCGAAACCAGCGCGTGAGGACACCCGGCGCCCAGCGGCCCCCAGGCAAAACAGACAAGAGAAACAAAGAGGCAAACAAACCCGTCTAGATTCACCTTCCACGTCTTCCCCCCAGACTCCGGGCAGTTCTCTGTGTCTGTCTCCGCAGGTCTGTCCCTGGTTCACGCTCCCATCCCCCCCTTCAGGTCGAACCCGCGAGCCCCAGGTTCTGGCTGGTGCCCCAGCTCCACCCCCCGCCCACGGGCAGCTGCCCCTCCACACACATCGAGGGGGGGTGTGGTCCTGGCCGTCCAGGAAAGCCCAAGAAGGCACCGTGGTATCTCTGCGCTTTCATGCTCCTCGTTGATGTTGTCATGCCTGGATGATGTCATGTGCCTGATGATGTCATTCCCTGATGACATCATGTGCCTGATGACCTCATCAGCTGGAATCCGCGTGTTTAAGAGACAGAATACTCTGATTTTATTATTATTATTATTTTTTTTTTTTGAGACTAGCTCTCGCTATTTTTGCCTGTGGAACCGCAGGCTCTCGTTGCCCGGGGTACCACGGACTCAAGCCATCCCCAGCCTCAGCCTCCCAGGTAGCTGGGATGACAGGTGCGCGCCACCACGACCAGCTATTTTTTGGGACTAGGTCTCGCTACGGGCCCCAGGCGGGACTCGTACTGCGATCCCTGGCCCCGGCCGCTTCATAGGCTGAAGCTTACACGAGCCACCATGCCCGGCCAGAATACTCTGATTTTTAGAGTGTGGGAACCATGCTCATTTGTCTGTTGGATGCTCAGGGGAGCCTGGACAACACTCCGCCCTCCCCAGTGGCTCCGGCTTCTCCCCCCAGACCCGCTTCTGTTGCCCTGAGTCCAGCATGATGCCAGTCCCCGCAGCAGACCCCCCAGTTCCATGCTGCCACCATGTCCCGCTTATCCGTCTCTCTGTGGAGGACACAGAATCTTGGCCTTGTAACGTAGACAGTGATTAAAATAGCTGTCCCCTGACCGCTCGGTGCGTGGGGACAGGACTGTATTTACACACACGCGCATGCACGCACCCGGCCCTCAGCCTGCTCCTGGCGCACAGGAAGTGCAGCAGTGCTGAATGGACATTCTGAGCAGCGTCCACCTGGAAGACGGCTCTGAACAACCCAGTTCACAGCGAAGTCGTCGCTTTTCACGGAGTACGCTGGGCTGGGACAGTCCTCAAGGAAAAGGCCCCGGGTACAGCAAACGTCCTCTGCAGCTGTCGCCACCAGGGGGCAGGCGGACGCTGCCTTGCAAGACGCGCTTTCCAAAATAATACATTATTTGGCATGGTTATAGTTTTGTAATTATGGTATTGGACTATATATGCCTAGCTATGTAGCTTGCTTTCTTCCCACAAAAAAATTTAAAAATTATCAAAAAAATAAGGCCGGGCACGGAGGCTCATGCTTGTAAGCTTCAGCCTATGAAGCGGCCGGGGCCAGGGATCGCGGTTCGAGTCCCGCCAGGGGCCCGTAGCGAGACCTAGTTCCAAAAAAATAGCTGGGTGTGGTGGCGCGCGCCTGTCATCCCAGCTACCTGGGAAGCTGAGGCTGGGGATGGCTTGAGCCTGGGGTACCCCGGGCAACGAGAGCCTACGATTCCACAGGCAAAAATAGCAAGACCTGGTCTCTAAATAAATAAATAAATAAATAAATAAATAGATAAATAAATAAATAAATAAATAAAATTATCAAAAAAATTAAATCTCCTGACTAGGATATTGGCAAACATGCCCATTGGCTACTTCTATTATTGTATCCAAATTTCAAGTTGTCTTAAAGTTTTAAAACTGGTAATATTGGTCATATTGATACCTTGTTGTAGCCTAATTTTCTTTTATATATAGATACGTTTTAAACCTGAAATAAACTGTATAGTTAAAAAAAAAAAAAGACGCGCTTTCCAGCTTGAATTCTCTTCCCGCACCCGGCGACCCTCAGCCTCCCAAGCGGATCATAGGAGAAAGGGAGGTGGAGTCGATTCTACCCCTGAGGCCCCGCCCCTTTGGGCTGAAAGTCCCCTCCTATGTGAGGGCCCTGGTGGTCAGCAGTGTCCCCTCCTGAGCCTGCCCCCCAGGGGGATTTGTCCCCCCAGAGTCTAAGCAGCCGGCCCACCCCCCATACTTGTGGGGTGGCTTCTACTGGCAAGTCCCCCCTCTCCCCAGTACCTCCTCTTGGTCCCAAGGCCAGCAGAGGCCGCGAGTTTCCCAAGCCCAGGCTGGTGACACCACAGGTGCGGCCCGAGCGCAGAGTGGTGACAAGCGGAGTGGTGACAGCAAAGGCTGGAGGGCCTGGCGGGGAGCAGGTGGAGCAGGTGCTGACCGCACTTCTGGAGGACTTCCTGGGGAGGACTGCATGGGGAGGACTGCATGGGGAGGACCACATGGGGAGGACTGCATGGGGAGGACCGCTTGGGGGAGGACTACTTGGGGGAGGATCACATGGGGAGGACCGCGTGGGGAGGACTACATTGGGAGGACTGCATGGGGAGGACCCCTTGGGGAGGATCACGTGGGGGAGGACTACATGGGGAGGATCGTGTAGGGAGGATCGCATGGGGAGGACTACATGGGGGAGGACTGCATGGGGAGGACTGCCTGGGGAGGATTTCATGGGGGAGGACCACTTGGGGAGGACAGTTTGGGGAGAACCGCGTGGGGAGGATCACATGGGGAGGACCGCTTGGGGGAGGACCACATGGGGAGGATCACTTGGGGGAGAACTACATGGGGAGGCTCGCTTGGGGAGGACTACATGGGGAGGACCACATGGGGAAGACACCTGGGGATGACTGCATGGGGGAGGACTGCCTGGGAAGGACTAAATGGGGAGGACTGCATAGGGAGGACTGCTTGGGGAGGACTGCTTGGGGAGGATTGCTTGGGGAGGACTGCTTGGGGAGGACTACATGGAGAGGACCACATGGAGAGGACCACATGGGGAGGACCGCACGGGGAGGACTGCTTGGAGGATTGTATGGGGGAGGACTACTTGGGGAGGACCGCATGGGGGAGGACTACCTGGGGAGGATCACGTGGGGAGGACTTCATGGGGAGGACTGTATGGGGGAGAACTACGTGGGGAGGACTGCATAAGGGGAAGCAGTCCTGCGTCCCGCCCTCACCATCCCCCCCCCCAACCTAAACAGACTCCGGGGACAGGGGTCTCTCTGGGGAGCCTGAAGTAGGGAGGCCATGATGGCGCCCTGACCCTGCCCCACCCCCGCACCCAGCCCCCAGGTTGCCAGGACAGAGAAGACCAGGGGGGCTGAGGCCTCCTTGCCTGGAAGAGCCAGGGAGCCCGTGTCCCCCCAAACGACAGCGTGGGTATTTCCTGAAGACGCACGAGCCCCAGGCCATGTCACCTGTTCTCACTCACTTGGCTTTGACGCCTCCACCCCCCACTTCCCCCTTTCCAGGTGTGAAAGTGAAGGCCCCACTCTAAGGGGACCCTGGCGTCCCAGCAGCCCCCCCCTTCCTGAGCGGGGCTCCTCCCAGAGGGCAGAGGGGAAGCGGAGAGTGGGAGCAGGGAGGGGAGCGCTGCCCCCCAAAGCATTTGAGGAGACCCTCCTGCTGCAGCCCCCCCAGATGAGAGCCCAGAGCCCCGTGCTCCCAGCCACGCTGCCCACGGCCACGGGCCTCAACAGCCCTCCTGTGTCACCAGCCCTCCTGTGCTGAGGACCCGCGGGGTGAAAGGTCAAGGGGCACAAAACAGAGGCCAGCACCTGGGGGCGTCGGAATTCGAAGCCAGATTTATCTGGAAAGAAACTGCAGGGGTTTTCACCAAACCCCGAAACCTGCACCCGGAAAGGCCGCCGGCAGCTGGGAGGAGCCAGATCTGGACAGACACACATCGCTCTCCTCCCACCTCCCCCCCACCCCCACAGGGCACCCTCCAGTCCTGGCAGCCAGCCTGGCCGCTCTGACCCAATAAGAGAGCGTGGTGGGTGGTGGTGTCTTCTTGGCAGCCGAGAACTGGGTGAGGTGTGAACGGCTTTATGGGGCCGTCAGCTGATAAAGTGCCTGTGTGGGGACAGTCACCTCCCAATCAGCCAAACGCGGCACCTGTGAACCGGCCAGCACCTGGCGCAGGGATGCTCCCCTGCCTGGCCCTGCCCGGCCCTGCCCGGCTGCCCCGCCCCCATCAGCCACCGCTCAGAAGTCACATGGTCCCTTTGTGTGCCATCCGGGCTCCAGACATATGACCTCCTCGGTGCCCCTCTGCACCCAGAGCCCGGCAATCTGCGTGATCACGTGGACGCCTGGGACACTGGGCATCATCGCCAGCTGTGCCCTGTCCCACTGCGGGATGCCCAGCCCCCCCCAGCCCCCGCCCCTGCCCCACCCAGGCTCCCGCCCTGTCCCCACCGGCTCTGAGGACTGAGGCTACTTGCCACAAAGAAGGAATCAGCAGAGGTCATCTCGCCCCTCCCGTGGCCTCCGCGCAGCGGCCCCGCTCAGCCCCTGCCCCTGGTCACCTGGCGTCCCAGGTGACCACCCGCTGCCCGGCAACAGCTGGCCAGTTTCCATGGGCGGCCGCTTTTCCTCTGGCCGCTGCAAGTGTGGTCGTCGCCATCTCCTGGCGAAAGGAGACCTAGCCTGGCCCAGTCTGATGGACGGGACCTGCGTCCACGCTGGGGCCCTGGGAAACAGGTGAGGGTGGGAACCCAGGCCGAGGCACAAGCGGAAGCAGCGGCAACGTGGACGATCAGCTTCGGCCTCAGAGTCCGAGAGGGAGCTCGGCAGAGGAAGAAATAAGCCGGGGGACGCAGGGTGGAAGGCCACCCCTGGACGCAGTCGATGCCCAGCTGCGCGCCCCCGACCTGGAGCGGCCGGGTCCCCGGCACGGGCCACGAGCCTCGCGTTGGGGAGCGCTTGGCTGGTGTCTGTGGGCCAGTGAGGCGCATGCGCGCGGGGAGAGTCCAGAGGCCAGCGTGACTGGCGAGTGACCATGGCATCTCTCCGAGCAGCCGCGGGCCGAGCGCGCTGCCCGGCGGTGAAACGCCCACTTGGCTGCCCTGTGACATCCTCCAACGGCCGATGTTCTCTGGGCACTTGGAGCGAGTCCCGTTGCCCAGAGCCACGAGGGCAGCAGTCGCCCCGGGCCACGCAGGCCAGGCTGGCCCGTCCAGCTTCCGTCCTCTGCACGCTCTCGCTGTCACTCTCCTTCCCGTCTGCAGGCCCCGGGGTGTTCCGGGTCAACAGGTGGTGACACCGGGCTCAGGATGGACCCGGAGGCCAGTCCGGCGCGATAAGCCAGGGGCTGGCTGAGCCAGGTGGTGCCCGCAGGGGTGCAGGGGGTCACGGGCAGCCGGAGGGTGCACAGGGCAGCGGGTGGTGACCGTTCACCTTATCCCTTATCGGGCTTCCGACAGGATGCGTCTTCCGCCGGCCTGCGAGGACTTGTCAGCCGGCCCAGCTGGCCAGCGCAGAGGCGGCCGTTCCCACGCGGCTGCCCATTGTGAAATGGCTGCAGCGACGTCCGCTTCCGCCCATCAGAGCTGTTCGCTGCTACCTGGAAGGGCTGAGGGGGCCTCTCACAGCCTGGAGGTCCCGCAGGAAATCCTGGGGGGGGGGGTTGGCATCATCCCTCTGAGGGGTCTTGGAGGCTCTAAGGTGGCTCCATGACACAGCTCCGTGCATGACCGCACGTGCCCAGGGGACTCAGCTGTGACCACGGAGGAGCCCGGCCAGCAGCCCCCAGCCCAGTCCAGTCCAGTCCAGGTTCACCGCCCCCCCAGGTTCACACACACACACAAACACACACACACACACACACCTGCCAGCCTGTAAGGGACAGGGCCCGGGCCTCAGGGTCCCCTGCACTCCAAGCTGCTGCTCTGCACTGATGGCTCATTTCCTCTGGCCCTGGGCACCTCCCACCGGCCAGCACCTGGGGTGGACTCCCGCCAAGGTGGACACCTTCCTGGACATTGCATTGGCGTTCACCCCCCTTCCTTTAAACCTTTCGAGCTTGTATTAGGTTTCAGCTTTGCGGCTAGACTGCACGTGTGTGCACACATGAGTGCGAGTGCACATGTGACCGTGTGCATGTGTGTGCACAGGTGAGTGTATGTGCATGCACACGTGAGTAGGTGTATGTGTGCACACATGAGTGCTGTGTGGGGGTGTGTGCGTGTGAGTGTGCACGCATGTGAGTGTGCATGCATGAGTGTGTGTATGCATGCACATGTGAGTAGATGTACATGTGCACACGTGAGTGCTGTGTGGGGGGGTGCGATTGTGAGTGTGCACACGTGAGTGTATGCACATGTGCATGCACTGGTGAGTGTATGTGCATGCACATGTGAGTAGGTGTATGTGTGCACACATGAGTGCTGTGTGAGGGTGTGTGTACATGTGAGTGTGCATGCATGTGAGTGTGCACGTGTGAGTGTGTGCACATGTGTGTGCACAGGTGAGTGTATTGCACCCCTATGTGAGTAGGTGTACATGTGCACACATAGTGCTGTGTGGGAGTGTGAGTGCATGTGAGTGTGCACATGTGAGTGTGTGCACATGAGTGACACATGAGTGTGTGTGCATGCACACATGAGTATGTGTACGTGTGCACACATGAGTGCTGTGTGGGGTGTGTGCATGTGAGTGTGTGCACATGTGAGTGTGAGCATGTGCGTGCACAGGTGAGTGTGTGTGCATGCACACGTGAGTAGGTGTACATGTGCACACATGAGTGCTGTGTGGGGTGTGTGTGCATGTGAGAATGCGCATGTGTGAGTGTGCATGTGTGGGTGTGTGCACACATGAGTGCTACATGAGTGTGTGTGCGTGCATGTGTGCACGGTGGTGAACACACCGAGCATTGAACTTCCTGTCTCAGCCATTTTCCAGCACACAGTCCCGGGCAGGACGTCCACGCCCACATGCAGGTCCCCTGGCCCTGCGGAAGCTCCTACCCTACGAGCCTGGACCCCTGGCCAGGACGCCCGTCCCCCTCACCTGGCCCAGCAGTCCCGTCCGCTCTCGGCCCGCCTGAGCCCGACCCCCGCCGGACCCGGGTATGGGGAATGAATCCATGGCTGCCCGCGCACGCCTGGCGGGTCTCACAGGCCCTGCGTCCCCTAGGCCACCCCAGCAGGAGCCAGACCCCCTTCCCGAGGCCAAGTCAAAGTTACTGTGCGTCCAGCCCTCTCCGCCCCCTGCCCCATCTCTCCCCCTTTGTCCCCCTCCTCTCCCCTACCAGCCTGTGGTCTACTGCCCATGGCCACTGGCGGCTATTCGGAAGGGCACTCCCGGCCGATGGAGCTGAGCGGATGCTGTAAGATGGGAGCCGCAGAAGGAGGCGAGAGGCGCGTTTTCTCTTCACGCCTGGGGGCCTGAGCACGCACGGGACCTCCCCTGGCTCTCCTGAGCCCCGGGCACCGGCCACTGGCACATGCCCCGTCAGGAGCCAGCCTGAGGCTCAGCCCCGGGCCCAGCCGCACGATATGACAATGGCCTGGAACCTGCTGGAGCCCGCGGGGTGGCCCCGACAGCATGTCGGATCTAAGACAAAACCCAAACTAAAACTCCGTGTTCCATGTCTGTAAAAAGCTGCTTCAGAAAACTAAGAGGAAGCCGGCCCGGTGGCGCCCGGCTTTAATACCAGCCCAGGACGGGAGGCTGAGACTGGGAATCGCTTGAGTTCACGGGTTCGAGGCCTGCCCTGGGCAACGTAGTGAGACCTAGTCTCAAAATATAGCTGGGCACGGTGGTATGTGCCTGTAATCCCAGCTACCTGGGAGGCTGAGGCTGGGGATCGCTTGAGTCTGCGACACCCCGGGCAATGTGAGCCTGTGGTTCCCCGGGGCAACATAGCGAGACCTAGTCTCAAAAAAAAAGAGATGCGTCAACATAACAGCAGTTTGCTGTTGACTGATAAAGGAAAGATAAGTATCCTTGAGCCCACACGCCCAGCTGCGGGAGGGGCTTCTGGGTAGCTGCCAGCGAAGAGAGCCCCAGAGCCCTGCCAGCGACTGCCAGGGAGAAGCCAGCTCAGAGATGGTAGCCGCAAGGATGCAACACTTTTGGGTACTGTTGCTATGGTTACCTGAGCTCAATATCCCTCTCCAGGCCTGTGGGGTGTGGATGAGGAAGGGTGGTACAGTGTCCATGCAAGTAGAGACCTCCCAACTGCTGACCCTTAAGAGAAAAGACTCCCAGGTCAAGGGGAGCATCCTTCCTGGTAAGACTTCGGCTAACCAGGGACGCTTCCAGGGTCATTAAATAAATGGGCTAAACATGGCTTCTCTATCTTGGCCTACGATGGCCGCCATGTTGTTTTTATCTTCACAGCTTCCTGGGATGTTAGCTCCAAACTCACGAGCACCAGCGCCAAATTCTCACCCAGCCAGCTGCTTTACAGACAGCACCAACACATACCTCTTCAGCCACTGAAAGCCTGCCCACCTGCCCTACCTCACCAAGCCGCACCCAACATCTGCTAGACATAGAGAAGACAAACCCTGTTGAAAAGACTTGGTGTTCGCTCAGGCTTGTCCAGAGACAGAGAACCAGTAGGAGAGCTATGCAGAGGGTCCCCACTTAACAGGCTCGACTCACAGTGGTCTGATTTTGTCTCCTCTTTCCTCCCACCACCATCAGCGGTAACCGCCATTCCAGTCTGTTTCTAGGATATCTGCCTTTTTAGATTCCATATGGAAGGGAGATGACGCCATATTTGTCTTTGACGTCTTTCAGCACCTCACTCATGTCACACTGTCACAAATGGGAGGGGGGTCTTCTTTCTCTTGACTGTGTGATGCCACATGGTATATAGAGTTCAGGTCTCCTTTATTCACCTGCTGACAGACTTCTAGGTAGTTTTCCTGTCTTGGCTGGTGTGGTAACATGGTGGTGGAGTACAGAATAGCCGCAACATCCTTCTTTCACTTCTTTGGATAACATCCAGGAGTGATAATACTGGATCCTATAGTATTTCCATTTCTGACTTTTTGAGGAACCTCCATCCTGCTGCCTATCATGGTTAAAATGGTTTATATCCTACCATCAGTGTATAAGGGCTTCCTCTTAACACACATTCTTGCCACACTTTCTTGTCTCTCCGATGGGAGCTGTTCTAAAAATGCACAAGGTGGTATCTCATAGAGGTTTTTATTTGCATTTCCCTTATGATGTTGAGTGTCATTTGTATGTCTTCTTTGGGAAAATGTCTCTTTAGCACCTGTGCTCACTTTTAAATTGATTTTTAATTTTTCCATTGAGTTCTATGAGTTCTTTATTACTTTGAATATTAAAATACGGCTGACAAATATTTTCTTCTACTCTGGAGGTTGCCTTTTCTTTTTTTTTTTTTTTTTGAGACTAGGTCTTGTTATTTTTGCCCATGGAACTGCAGGCTCTCGTTGCCCGGGGTACCACAGACTCAAGCGATCCCCAGCCTCAGCTTCCCAGGTAGCTGGAATTACAGGTGCGCACCACCACGCCCAGCTATTTTTTTGGAACTAGGTCTCGCTATGGGCCCCAGGCAGGACTCGAACTGCGATCCCTAGCCCCGGCCACTTCATAGGCTGAAGCTTACAGGCATGAGCCACCGTGCCCGGCCTGGAGGTTGCCTTTTCATTTTGCTGATGGCTTCCTTGGCTTTGCAGAAGCTGTTCAGCTTTGTGTAGCCCACTGGTTTATTTTTGGTCTTGTTACTTTTGCTTTTGGTGTCAGAGTAAAGAAAAAAAAAATCATTGTTAAGAAGGTTACCCCTATGTTTCCTTCTAGGAGTTTTACAGTTTCAGGTTTTATGTTCAAGTCTATAATTCACTGTGAGTCAGTTTCTGTGGGTGGTATGAGAGCGCAGCAGAGTTTCACCCTTTTGCTTATGATCATCTGAGTTTCCCAACAACTTTTTTGGGAAATATTGCTCTTTCTCAATTGCATATCTTTGGCTCCTCTTTTATAAATGAATTAACTGTCTTGCAGGAGCTTGTCTCTGGACTCTGCTATGTTACATTGCTCTGTATGCCTGTTTTCATGCCAACTATACTGTTTTGATTACTATAATTTTGTAATATAGTTTGAAATCAGGAAGTATATGACATCCAACTTGGTTCTTTTTTTTTTTCCTTCTCCAGTTGGGTTCTTCTTTTTTATGATCACTTTTATTCTTTGGTATCTTATGTGGTTCCAACTACATTTTAGGATTGTCCTGTTTCTGTGGAAAAAAATACCATCAGAATTTTTACAGGAATTGCATTGACTCTGCCAGTCACCTGGAGTAGAATGGGCATTTTAATTATTTTAATTCTTCCAATTCACCAGCATGGAATCTATTTCCATTTATTTGTATCTTCTTCAATTTCTTTCGTCTGTGCCTTACAGCTTTTAGAATTCATATATTTTACCTCCATGTCAAATTTATTCCTAAGTATTTTGTTCATTTTGATACTACTGTCAGTGGAATTGTTTTCTTAACTTCTCATTCTAATTGTTCGTTTTTAGTGTACAGAAACAGATGATTTTTATATATTGATCTTGTGTGCTATAACTTTATTGAGTTCATTAAGTAGCTTGAACAGTCTGGATGGAATATTTAGGGTTTCTTTATATACCTTCTATAAATAGAGATAATTTTATTTTTTCCTTTAGGATTTATGTGCCTTCATTTATTTCTCTTGATTAATTTCTCTGGTTAGGAATTCCAGTATTATATTGAGTGGAAATGACAAATCTTGTTCCTGGCCATTCACTTTTCCACCAGTGAGCATGATATTAACTGTGGGCTTGTCCTATATGGCCTTTATTATGTCTACGTGCATTTCCTCTATAACCAATTTTTGAGCATTTTTATGATGAAAGGATGTTGAATCTTATCAAACGCTTCTTCTGCATCTACTGAGATCATCATGTCTTTTACCCTTCAGTTTGTTATATGGTGCATCATGTTGACTGACTTGTAGATGTTAAACTACCCCTGGAATAAACCCCATATGATCAGGGCATAAGATTCTTTTCAGGGACTGTTGCATTTGGTTTGCTGATATTTTGACGAGAGCTTTTGCATCTATGTCCATCAAGGATTTTTATCTGTAATTTTATTTTCTTGTGGAATCCTTGTCTGATTTTGGTATCAGGATAAAATGGGTTTGGAAATGTTCCCTCCTCTATTTGGGGGGGGGAGAATTTGAGAAGGACAGGCATTAGTTCCTCTTTAAATATTTGGTAGGATTCACCAGTGAAGCCATCTTTTTATTAATGGGAGGGATCTTTCATTTTCAATCTCCTTACTAGAAATTGGCTTATTCCACTCTAATCTTCGTTAATGTCTTCATATTCGGACTTAGTTAGGTTTACGTTGTCCTTATTTTCCTAGCTCCTTAAAGTATAAAGTTGCTAGACCTCTTTTTCTTAATGTATTTATTACTATACATGTTCCTCTTATAACAGCTTTTGCATTTTTACATCATTATATGTTTCTCCAAATCCATAGACTGTATACCACCGAGGCTAAACTCTCATGGAAATGATGGCCTTTGGGGGATGATGAGGTGTCAATGTCAGCTTAGCACTTGTAACCAATCTACCCCTCTGGTGAGGGACTGTATGAGAGAAACTGTGTGTGCAGTAGAAACTGTGTGTGTGTGAGCACAGGTACATCTAGGGAATATCTCTCCCACCCCTTCACTTCTGTTGTGAACCCAAAACTGCTCAAAACAAATCTTTACAAAGTGTGGGGTGCCAAAAGTTGACAGGAGACACGCCTTAGGTAGAGGAACACCTTTACATATTTTCGTCCACCTCCAGCACATCAGATAGGGTCCCTGGCTAGGCTAGTCTCTTTTTTTTGAGACTAGGTCTTGCTATTTTTGCCCATGGAACTGCAGGCTCACGTTGCCCGGAGTACCACAGACTCAAGCAATCCCTAGTCTCAGTTTCCCGGGTAGCTAGGATTACAGGCACGCGCCACCACGCCCAGCTATTTTTTTGGGACCAGGTCTCGCTACGTGTCGCTGGCGGGACTCGAACTGTGATCCCTAGCCCCAGCAGTGGCTTCCTAGACTGCCACCTACAGGCATGCGCCACCATGCCTGACTAGGCTAGTCTCTTATCTGTGATGGCAGCCCCCTAAATTCCTAGGAAGGACCCACCAGAGAAACAGTTCCCTGAAGGATAAAGGTGTTCACCCCCAAAGGTGTTTTCTGCTGGATAATGAATCCCCATCCTCCTACCCCATGTGCTACACAAACAGGATCTTGGTTTTTTCCTTTCCTACTACCGCGTTGTGACCGTTCCTTCACCAGGGCGTTTAAGGGACTTTAGAAACTCTAATAAACAACTTAGCACATGTTCACTGAGTCCCGATCTACAACTCTTGTCTTGAACCATCTCAGTCTCTCCCATCCGTTCTTCTTTTTCCCACCCACAGCTTCCGACAACAAAGTTCCTTCTTACCCCAACATTAAATATTTCTAAATTTAAATAGTGAGTTTCTAAAACTTAGCTCCTTATTCAGTAGAAAGAAGTTGCTCTACTACATCAACCTTCCTGTTACCAGTGTCTATGTAAATTGAACTAAAAGGTCAGAGGTATATTAACAATACCTTAGAGTTTCCTGGATCCTTGAAAGAAAGGACGGAAGGCAGCTGACCTCAACATTTCATTTGTTTTGTTATTTTATAGCTAATAAACAATCTAGAAATGCTCTTTCCTGCACAAACATATGAGAGGAACAATTCGTGTTTCTCATAAAAGATGACAGGCAGAACTTGTAAAAAGCTATTTCCAGCATCTCTAGCAGAAAACTAAAGAATCCTTTCCCTGGCTTGGTTCACTCTCCTATCTCTGAAAGTCAACAAAGCTCCAAACCCCAACTTCTTAAATGTCAGAACCCTGTGACTCAGTGTCCTGAGCGCGGCAGTCAGTCTGAGGCTATTTAGCTGCAGAAATGCATCTGTGTCTGCCAACTCCATCGCTCCTGAGAACACGGGGCAGCTGGGATGAGCTCTGTGGTGGCACTCACCTGCCTCTGAGAAGGTTCCTGCTTCAGGTTCCAGCAAGGCAGGGAGTGCAAACCCGCTAGAACCGGCCACCCAGACAGCAGATCAGTCTCCAAGGAAATGCTACCGGGTAGTGACGCTTAGAAAATTGTATTGGTGCCCAAATACCCTGATGGGTGGGGTTTAAAAGACCCCGCGAGAAGAAGCGAGAAACACCAACATGCAGATAAAAGGAAGGAAGGAAAGGGAGGAGATGAGAGTGGTGGACTGAGAGAACAGACCCACACACCCCATGGCCTGGCCATGGGAAGCTTCTGGAAGAGTGAGCTGGAGGTGGCAAGGACCCATGGTGGCCAGCAGAAGAGTGGCTGGTGTGGAGAGTGTGGCACCGCAGCAA
The DNA here is from genome assembly GCA_004024945.1 of Uropsilus gracilis. NCBI lineage: Eukaryota > Metazoa > Chordata > Mammalia > Eulipotyphla > Talpidae > Uropsilus > Uropsilus gracilis. The sequence goes on along the minus strand of PVHY01029133.1, from coordinate 680 downwards.
GGCGGCATAGTGAGCTGGTACCTGGCCAGGGATGTGGAGAGCTGGTTTGTGCATCAGCAATTGTGGAAGAAATTTGAAGGGCCTTGGAGAAGCGGAGCAGCTCAGAATGCTGGAGAAGAAGCGAAGAGAAGATACTGGAGAAAGACTGGACTTTGCAGAGTGCCTGCCTCTGGTTTGGAGGGACAAAGGGCACCATCTTGGACATGTGTCTTTGGGAACTTTGGGACTGAGGATGGTGACTGGGGTAAGATAACTGCCACTTGTGGCTTCGAGGACTTTTCGTTTTCCTGGTTAATTTCCCTTGTTAATAAAACCCTGTTGCTGAACTGCTTTTGTTTGGCAACCGCTACACGCGGGTGATGTGGACCTGTGGCTTGTTGGTGGACAGATTTTGGACCTGATTTCAGAAACACAGTGCCTGCTCAGAGGAAGACGATTCAGCTCCACTCTGAGTTTCCAGCCAGCCCTCTCTGAGGAAGAGGACATCATTTCCTGCTCCCTACTTACCTGGGGTCTTTGCACCCCTAGAAGGTTTGTGGCTAGAGCTGAAACTCAGGGAAACTGGTTTCCTTGTAACCCAATGCATTGTGTTTTCTGCACTTAAAATAGTCTTTTAAGAAGGCGTCAGCCTGGCTGGGCATGGTGGTGCATGCCTGTAAGCAGCAGCCTAGGAAGCCGCG
>PVHY01029132.1:0-14582 GCA_004024945.1 Uropsilus gracilis | reverse complement strand
CCCCAGACCATCCCGATGATCTTGGACGGCAAGGACGTGGTGGCCATGGCCCGCACGGGCAGCGGCAAGACGGCCTGCTTCCTCATCCCCATGTTCGAGCGGCTCAAGACCCGCAGCGCCCAGACTGGGGCCCGCGCTCTCATCCTGTCACCCACCCGGGAGCTGGCCCTGCAGACCATGAAGTTCACCAAGGAGGTGTGGCAGGCCGGGGGCAGGGGTGGCGGGGCTGAGCGGGCCCCTGCTGGGGGAGCCCGGGGGGTTGCGGCATCTCCTTCATCCTGTCTCTCTCTCCCACAGCTGGGCAAGTTCACCGGCCTCAAGACCGCCCTGATCCTGGGGGGGGACAAGTAAGACACCCCCCTCCCCCACCCATGGCGCAGACATACCCCAGGCTTGCTGGGCTTAGAGCACCAGCAGCTTCTCTGCACAGCCAGAAACTGACCAGGGGGGCATGGAGCAAAGAATTTCCCACGTGCAGCTCGGACAAGGGCTCCAGCGCTCCTGGGAGAAGGCTGGGGGTGGTGCGAGCGGGCAGTGTAGGCGTGTGACTCAGTAGCCCGAGCATGGTGGTTGCAGTCGAGTGCACAAAGCTCAAGGGTGGTTTGTGACAGCTCCCTTTTGCTGGTGCCTTCCAGTCTCACAGATGATCGGACTCAGGCCTTGGTGGTCCCAGAGCTGAGATTAGGACCCCATCTCCTGCCCCACCTTGCGCCCCTCTCCAAGGGTCTCTCAGAACATTTGCTTTTCAGTGCTCTTTGTCCGCTTTATTAGCTCCATAGCTGGTGGTGGTTCGAAATGCCGTCCTGGGCCTGGCCCAGACTTCTGCCTCCTCCAGGTGTCCTACAGTGTTTCAGAGGAGCGCTGAAGTTTGGGATGCAAGCTCAGGGTGCTGGGGATACCTGGACGCTAGGCAGAACTGGCAGTTCCAGAGTTGGCTGCTAGGTGGCACTGTGGGCCAGTGGCAGCTGTGTCGCTCCCAGGGGAATTCTTGTAGCAGTTATTTTGTGTATCTGAACTTGTGCTGTTTGTCGGGGCAATGCCTTTGCCCAGTGCGGTAGGCATAACCTTTCCCCAGTTCTAAGCCTACGGGCAGGTGTGGGTCCTTCTCTGGGCACTAGGGTGTGAGAAGGGAGAGGGACTGAAAAGAGACACCTCTCCTCCCTAGAATGGAAGACCAGTTTGCTGCCCTGCATGAAAACCCCGACATGTGAGTTTGCAGATTGGGGATGATGCCCTATGAATGAGAGGAGGGCTGTGGCTGGTGCCTGTGGCCTTGGGGTGACTCAGTCTGCACACCCCTTTCCAGAATCATCGCCACCCCTGGGCGCTTGATGCACGTGGCTGTGGAGATGAACCTGAAGCTGCAGAGTGTGGAGTACGTGGTATTCGATGAGGCTGACAGGTAAGGTGGCCACGTGGCGGGCAGGCAGGATGGCAGGTTTGGAACTCACTGGAAGGCCTGCCTTTTACCTCTGCTCTCTGCCCTCCAGGCTGTTCGAAATGGGGTTTGCAGAGCAACTGCAGGAAATCATCGCTCGCCTCCCAGGAGGCCACCAGACAGTCCTGTTCTCCGCCACGCTGCCCAAGCTGCTGGTGGAGTTTGCCCGGGCAGGTGAGTGGACCAGGGGGGCCCAGCAGAAGACTCGAGGGAGGCCGGGGTGGGGGGGGCTTGTTGTCCCTCCTTGACTCCACCCACCCCTGCCCACCGCAGGCCTCACAGAGCCAGTGCTCATCCGACTGGACGTGGACGCCAAGCTCAACGAGCAGCTCAAGGTGAGCCCCATCACCCCTGCCAGTTCCCGGCTGCCTGCCCGCTGGGCCCTCAGACTCACACACCGAGGCCACTCTCCCCACAGACCTCCTTCTTCCTGCTGCGTGAGGACAGCAAGGCGGCGGTTCTGCTCCACCTGCTACGCAACGTGGTGCGGCCCCAGGACCAGACGGTGGTGTTTGTGGCCACGAAGCACCATGCCGAGTACCTCAGCGAGGTGAGGGGGCCCTGGCTTCTGGGCGCAGTTGCCGTTCTGCGTGTGGCCACCAGAGGGCAGCACTAGCGCAGGACACCGGCTTGGCCTGACTGGTATAAGATCTAAGGAGCTCTAGGTTAGCAGCTCGTGGCCAGTCTTGAGGGATCCCCTCCCCTGCCCACCCAGGTTATTTTGAAGCAGACCCCAGCTTCCCATAGATTGTCAGCGTCAGGTGCCTCCTGACTTTAAATTGAGGCCTCCCCTGTGTCCTCCCTGCGTGCGGTGAGCTGGGCCGAGGGCCCCTGCCCAGGGCGAGCAGGTGAGGGGGGGGTCTTCCCACACGTGTGTGCTGGTGGCCCTCAGCCACAGCAGGGTGGGGTGCCGGGGCCCTGGAGGCTGCCGGGGGCCCTCCCAGCCTGCGCCGCCCGCCCAGGTCAGCCACGCCTGGGTCTCTGCCGGGTTCAAGGCTCGATGGGGTCAAGGTGACGCCCGTGTCACGGCGCCTCCTCTGCAGCTGCTGGGGTCACCGATGGCTCAGATCACAGGAGCGATGTTCAGAGAGCAGCTGGGCCGGCTGCGCTTCCTGCGCTCCCCCGTGTGCGCTGCCGTGTCCGGCCTCCTCACGGAGCCGCCGGGAAGGGGCTTCTCTCCCCCGCGCTGGCGGTGGTGGAAGCAAAGGCCCCGAGAGGTCAGGTGACCTGCTGAGGGTCACGCAGCCTGCCCGTGGCAGGCCGGCGGAGGCCTGTACCCCGGGCTGGCCCTTGCGGCCTCTGCCCGTGCCGGCGTCTCTGGCAGGTGGGCCCTCTTCACCCCCACCGAGAGCTGAGAGGTCATGGGAGCCCAGCTCGCGCCGGTGCGGCTTCCAAACCGGGGGCCCCCAGCAGTGCTGAGGTTCCTGCCGGCCCCGCCGTGGCCTGGCCTGCTCTCCCGCCAGCCTCCTCCCCAGCTCCCCAGCTCCCCATGGCCTGTCTCCTCTCCGGACAGCTGCTGACGACGCAGGGGGTGCGCTGCGCCCACATCTACAGCGCCCTGGACCAGACGGCCCGCAAGATCAACCTGGCCAAGTTCGCGCACGGCAAGTGCTCCGCCCTCATCGTCACCGACCTGGCGGCCCGGGGCCTGGACATCCCGCTGCTGGACAACGTCGTCAACTACAGCTTCCCCGCCAAGGGCAAGCTCTTCCTGCACCGCGTGGGTAAGGGGGCGGCCGGGCTGCCGGCCGGGGTGTGCGCCCAGCGTGCCAGGGTGGGGGTGGGCGGCTGCTCCACGTCCTGGGCCCGCCCCTGTTGTGCGAGGCATGTACCTGACCTCTCAGGCCCCTCCTCCCTGACGGGAGCTCAGCTCCCCTCTCCCCGAAACCATCTTGCTGGCTCCTCCCTCGGTGCCTGTGCAACCTCCACATCCCCTGAGCCCTCTGCGTCCTGGCACGTCAGCTGCGGGCGGGACTTTGGGCTCCCTGCCCTGTGGTTTCGTGGCCAGCCTCCCCTGCCCCCCAGCCCCCCCAGACCTGGCCGCTTGGCTTAACCGAGCCGCACCCCCTCTGATGTCACCCTGGGGGCCCCCGCGGCTTCCTTCGAGCGGGTCTGCGTCGACTGGGCAAGCAGTGGGTGACGAGCTCCCGCTGCCCTCCGTCTGCTGCACGCGAGGCCTCGACTTGCTCTCCAGCTGTGGCTCTGGGGGGACCCACCTTCCTGGTGGTCACTCCTTGCTCTTCCCCAGTTTCCTCTGCTCTGGGAAGTCGCCTTCCCGGAGGGGCCTCCGGACCCCCAAGAGGGGGTCACCTCTTGCACCATGTGACCCGCGGTGTCTCTCAGGCCACTTCCAGGTGTGGTGACACTTCGCGAGGTGCAGGAGCCCGCGGGGGCTCATGCCACCGTGTGTGGATTCACGGCCACCAAGTCGCGGCCTTGCGGGATGTGCTTCCCCGGACCCTTTCCCTGGCACCTGCATGTCGGGCGCGCTTCCGTTCGCCCTGCTACGCCGTCCTGTGACGAGGGTCAGCGGACCGGGGCTGAAAGGCCCAGGTGGTGGTTTGACTCCGGGGCCCCGGTCTTGCCGACCGCTGCTCTTGTCACAGACCGTGTGTGTGAACTAATGAGCAAGACTGGATGCGGAAGAGCCATTTCCACGAGCAGGGGAGGGCCGAGTTGGGCCCCTGGGCCAGCCCCTTGCCGCGGCTGTGTCATTCCCACCGTGGCGTCATCGCCTCTTCCAGCCTTTCGTTCTCAGGCCTAAAGTGGCCTAACTTGGGGCTGCCTAGCAGCTCCGGGGACGTCCCTGTGCGGGAGTCTCTGCGGCCCAGGCTGTTTCTCTGGGGGCATCATCAGCGGGGCCGCTGGCGACGTGGACACGGGGATACTGAGACGCGTCTGTCTTTGCCGCTGCTGACTTCCAGCATCCCGCGGGGACCGGTGACTCAGCGTCCCTCCCCCTTCGTGGGGGCCACGTGGGCGACGCGGCCCTGGCCTGACTCACAGCCGTGGGGCTCAGCGGTGGACTCGAGCTGGCCTCCGGGGTCCTCGGCCCCGCCCTGACCACCGCCCTCTCCCCCAGGTCGTGTGGCCCGGGCCGGCCGAAGCGGCACCGCCTATTCGCTGGTGGCCCCGGATGAGGTCCCCTACCTGCTGGACCTGCACCTGTTCCTGGGCCGCAGCCTCACCCTGGCCCGCCCCCATGAGGAGGCCTCAGGTGGGTGGCGGCGGGGCCAGGGCTGGGGTGCCCTTCGAGTCTCCGGCGGGGGTCTGGGGGTGACGTGTCCTGCTGTGGGAGGAGAAGGGGCTGGATTTGACGCCATATTTTCAGTTCAATATTTTCCGTAGAAGCCTGGCTTCCTGCCTTCTGTTGCAAGACCGGTGGGCCCAGCCAGGGCCAACTGGCCTTTCCTGGGGTCACCATTAGGGCAGCTCTATGCCATGGCTCCCCCCGTTAGGGGGGGCCCCAGGTTCATTACAGCCCCAGGATGAGATGAGCGCCTGCCCCTCTCACCTGTGCTCCCTGCCGGGCCCTTGAAGCCATCCCCTGGAGACCCCATACTCGGCTGGGTTTCCAGGGAGCCCAGAGCCAGGAGAGAGGTCGAGGCGTGTCCAGGCTGCGGTTTCCCTTCTCTCTCGCAAGGGCCAGGGGGTCGGGGGGCGTCGGGGATCGCGGGCCCTCGTGCGGCGTGGCTGCCCGGGAAGGCTGCCCTTCCGACTAAAGCGGGTTACTTGCCGCACAGCAGGGAGGGGGGCCTGCTGCTGAGGCGGCCCCTCAGGCCACCCTCGCCGGTAGTGGGCAGAGGGCCCGGCCGCCTCGGTGCCCGGTTCTCGCGACCCGGCTGAGGGCAGTGTCCAGCGGCCAGCAGGGGCTTCCCGGAGCTCTCGGGAAAGGTTTGGGAGGGCTTGGGGGCAGACGGCACAGAACGGCCTGGGGAGGCGTGCACGGACCAGGGGTGAGGGGGCCCCTTCCGAGCCTCTGCCACGCGGGGGTGTCGCCGGCGAGCCAAAGTAGCCGCAGGCGATGAGGAAGCCAGATGAAGCCGCCCCGGGTAGCAGAGGCGCCGGCCGGCTCCGGAGCTGCTCCAGGGCGGTCATCTTCCGGCCGGCAGGTGCGGCGGGGGTGGACGGCGTGCTGGGCCGCGTGCCGCAGGGCGTGGTGGACGACGAGGACTGCGGCCTGCGGACCGCGCTGGAGGCCTCGCTGGAGCTGCGGGGCCTGGGCCGCGTGGCCGACAACGCCCAGCAGCAGTACGTGCGCTCGCGGCCGGCGCCCTCGCCCGAGTCCATCAAGAGGGCCAAGGAGCTGGACCTGGCGGGGCTGGGCCTGCACCCCCTCTTCAGTGAGTCCCGGCTGGGGGGGAGGGGCGGGGGAGGCGGCAGGTGGGCCTGTGGAGCCCCTGGCCTGACGCCCCTCCTCCCCCTCCTCCCCCGGCCAGGCTCGCGCTTCGAGGAGAAGGAGCTGCAGCGGCTGCGGCTGGTGGACAGCATCAAGAACTACCGCTCGCGGGCGGTGAGTGGGCGCTGGGTGGGCCGGGCCCATCCCCCCCGTCCAGAGCCGGCCCCCTGCGTGGCGGCCGTTTCCCACCACGATGGATGGGTAAACTGAGGCACGCTGAGGCAGGTGGGCTGCCCAGGCGGAAAGAGGCCTGAGGAGCTGGCTTTCAGTCGCTTCTGCCCGTGCCAACGGCCCGCGTCTCGCCCACACAGACCATCTTCGAGATCAACGCCTCCAGCCGGGACCTGAGCTGCCAGGTGATGCGGGCCAAGCGGCAGAAGGACCGCAAGGCCATCGCCAGCTTCCAGCGGGGGCGGCAGGACCGGCAGGAGGGTCTGGCCAGCCGGGCCCTGAGCTGCCCGGCCCCACGGGAGACGCAACCCAAGCAGCAGCAGCAGCAGCAGCAGCAGGAGGAAGAGGAGGAAGAGGAGGAGGAGGAGGAGACTGTGGAGGTGCGTGTTCCCGCTCAGGACCCTGGGGTTGGGGGTGGTACCAGGCCCCATGGGCTGCCCCCGGCGCTCCCAGCAGTCCCTGGGGTGGATGCCGTGATCAGTCCTGGCCCAGCCACTGAGCCTCAGCCTCCCCCTCTGCAGAATGGGGGCGTCACTCGCACTGAACCCCCGGGCTCAGCGTCTCTGGGGGTGAGCGCGGCCTGTGACGTGGCGCTCCGGCAGCCTGTCGCCGCCCTCAGACGTGTCAGAGGCCCTGGGGGAGGCACGCGGGTCCCCACCCTTGGGGGCCACACAGACGGGACACCCTCTCGTCCGCTCAGGTCGGCACCCGCCACCAAGTTGGTGGTTTCAGCGTGGTGCCGGGGGCAAGGGGGCGCGGGGGGCCAGTGGCCCTGGTGCCTGGTCCTGGGCCCGCTGGTGGGTCCTGGGTGGCACCGCAGGACCCTGGGCCCAGTGCTGGCTCTGGCGCTGTCACCGTCACCGTCTGTCTCAGCCCGAGGTCCGGGGCAGAGCGTGGGGGGCATGGCGGGCAGCGGCCAGCACCAGGCCTCAGTGTAGGAAGCCAGGCTGCCAACCCGCAGGTGTGTCTTGTGGCAGGTGTGTCTTGTGGGCGGGGCCCTGGATCAGGAGAGGATCAGGTGGCCCAGACTGTGCAGGGACAGCCCCTAGGCTCGCCCAGGGAGGCCTGGACCTTGGTCACACAGCCCCGGGGGCTGGACTCATCTTGCCAGCCCCTCACGCCTCCTCTAGCCCCGCCTCCACCCCTGCTGGGGGCGGAGGTGGGGGAGGGGCCTGTGCTGAGGAGGGTCTGAGTGGCAGTGCCCAGTGCAGGCAGGCCAGGGGGGCTCCCCGGGGCTGCGGGGGTGACGCCGGGCCTGGGTCCGCCAGGACGTCTTCACGGAGGTCGTGGGCCGGAAGCGGCAGCAGCCGGGACCTGACCGGGAAGCCAAGAGGCGGCGGGAAGGGGCCGGGCAGCGGGACCGAGAATTCTACGTCCCCTACCGGCCCAGGGACTTCGACAGCGAGCGGGGGTGAGTGGCGGCCGCTGCCTGGGAGGAAGGGCGCGGCGGGTCCCGTGGGCCCCAGCAACTCCATCCTGTCCTATCTGCCGCCCTCCCGCTGCAGCCTGAGCGTCGGTGGGGACGGGGGTGCCTTCGAGCAGCAGCTGGCCGGCGCCGTCCTGGACCTGATGGGGGACGAAGGCCAGAACCTGACCAGGGGCCGGCAGCAGCTCAAGTGGTGAGTGAGCGCGAGCTCGGCCTCGGGCTTCGTGCCCGCTGGTCCCTGCTGCCCCCATGCCATCCGACCCCCAGGGAACGTGCTCCCCCCACCCCCGGTCATCCTGCACAGCGCCAAGTGTCACCCCGGTCCGTCCGTCCGTCCGTCTGTCCGTCCGTCCCCTGGGTGTGAGCGCCAGAGCCAGCGCCCTGACCCCACCCGCTGGCTCTTTCCAGACCCGGCCGGGACCCTCTCTGCCCATTTGGACTCTGGGTCCAGGGAAGCGCCGTGGCTCAGCCCAGGGTCCCAGAAGCCCCCTGGCCTGTCAAGACCTGGGCTGCCCGGGATGGGGGAGGAGGGCCAGGGAAGGGCCATTACCCGCCGGCCTGCTTTTCTGGAATCCTCCATCAACCGTGGAGGGGTCTGCCAGGGGCCAGGCTTCCCCCCCCCCCGGAAGGCGGGCCAGGCTAGGTCAGTGTCCTTGGCGGCAGCCCTCCAGCTCCTCTCACGCAGGGACCGGAAGAAGAAGAGGTTCGTGGGACAGTCGGGGCAGGAGGACAAGAAGAAGAAGATCAAGACCGAGAGCGGCCGCTACATCAGCAGCTCCTACAAGCGAGACCTGTATCCGAGGGGCGGGGTCCCGGGGGCGGGGCCAGTGGGGGGAGTATGAGCAGGAATTGGGGCAGCCGTCTCCCAAGACCCCGCGGAGGGACCAGGCTCGGTGGCGCACGCCTTTAATCGCAGCCTACGAAGCGAGGCCGAGACTAGGAATGGCTTGAGTCCGTGGGTTCGAGACCCACCTGGTCCCAAAAAATAGCTGGGTGTGGTGGTGCACGCCTGTAATCCCAGCTACCTGGGAGGCTGAGGCTGGGTGTGGTGGTGCACGCCTGTAATCCCAGCTACCTGGGAGGCTGAGGCTGGGGAGCGCTTGAGCCTGCAGGTTTGAGACCCGCCTGGGGCCCATAGCGAGACCTAGTTCCAAAAAAATAGCTGGGTGTGGTGGCATGTGCCTGTAATCCCAGCTACCTGGGAGGCTGAGGCTGGGGAGGGCTTGAGTCCGTGGTACCCCAGGCAACGTGAGCCTGCGGTTCCCCGGACAAAGTAGACCCCATGGAGGGCGCTGCCTGCCCCCCCCCCTCCCGGCTGCTGAGGGGCGGCAGGGCGACGCGGGTGCACGCTGCCTCCTTAACGCCGCTCCCAGCTACCAGAAGTGGAAGCAGAAGCAGAAGATTGACGACCGAGACTCGGAGGACGAAGGGCCAGCTCAGCGGCGGGCCCCAGGGCGGCGAGGCGGCAAGTGGGGCCGAGGCCCAGGTGAGCAGGGGGTGGGGACTTCCCCGGCCGGAGCTGGGGCCCTGGGCCCTGTGGCCCTGGGCGTGGGCCTCTCCTGCAAGCCAGGCCCTCCGCCCTGGAGCCCTGCTCTCCGAGACAGCCTGTGCTGAGACCGCCTGGGCTGGGCCCTGCAGGGAGCGGGCTGTCGGGAAGGGGCTCCCACGCGTGACCCCGGGCCAAGAGGACTCAGCGTGCCCGTGCCACTCACGGGGGCAGTGACTGGCCCAGGCTTACCCTCTGCCCCCCCAGCCCCCAGGCTGCCCCCGCCCCGCCACTGTCTCCCGGCCTGCAGCCTCCTGCGGCCGCGCTGGGTGCCGCTCCTAGCCCTGGCGGCTTGGCTTCGCCGACGTCCTGCCGCGCTCCTCTCCTGTCCCGGTCTCCGTCCCTCTGATCCCGCCTGGGCGGCCTCTTCCGCCGCCTCCTCTCTCCACACGCCTCCCAGCTCGGCCTCTCGGTTGGCCTCTCCCCCCGTCCCTGTCTTTCCTTCGCTGTCCCCACCGCTGTCCGCAGCTGCCCCCAGGCTGTCCCGCTGCCCCCTGGGGGGGGGAGCAGGCGGCTCCTGGGGGGTCACCAGGCCGGGGCGTGAGGGGGGCCTGCGGCTGCAGGGAAGAGGCAGCTGCTGCCCCCGCGCCCTGTGCTCTTGGGGGGCGATGGGTCCCCGCCTGGCTGCCAGGCACCTGTGGAGAAGCCTGGGGCCGCCTCAGCAACCCGCTGCGAGGGACCCCTGCAGAGGCCGCTGCTGCGGGTGGGGGTGGCTGGGCGGCGGGGGTGACCCTGGCCTCGGCGTGAGCCGGGGCCGCAGAGTAGGTGGCCTCTGGGACCTGGGCGAGCAGGGCCGCCGCCCTCCGCGGCGGCTCGGCCGAGTGACCTTGGGCAAGTGCTGGTCCCTCTCCCGCCCTGCGAGGAAAGGTCAGCCGCCCGCGGCCTCTTTTCCGTCTCCTAAGCCCGAGCGCGGTGGGGACAGGGCTCGGGGGCCGTCCCTTCGCTTCTGGGCCCCCGGGCTGCGCCTCTGTCCGGTGATTGTCACAGCTGCGCCCGTGGGCTGTGCCCTGCTCAGGGCACCACGCACATAGTCAGTCCGCGGCTCCTCGCGGGGGCCTCGGGAGCCGTTCAGCAGTCACAGCGGGGGAGATCGGGGCGCAGGGAAGTCAGGACTTGCCGTGCTGCAGGCGGCCAGCTAGCGGGCAGCCCAGCCCAGCCCAGCCGTGGCCAGCGCCTACTGTGCGCGGGTGCCCGGGCCCCGGGCAGCGGGTGCAGAATGGACGGGGGGCCGGGGAGCACCCCGGGGAGCTGCTGGGCAAGGCTGCTGAGCGCCCCAACCCCTACCCCGGCAGGTGCAGCCCAGCCCGGCGGCCCGGGCACCCCCAAGGGCACCCCCAAGGGCGCCGTGCGCTCCGAGCTGAAGACCACGCAGCAGATCCTGAAGCAGCGGCGCCGCGCCCAGAAGATGCGCTTCCTGCAGCGCGGGGGCCTGAAGCAGCTCTCCGCCCGCAACCGCCGCCGCGCCCAGGAGCTGCAGCGGGGCGCCTTCGGCCGGGGCGCCCCCTCCAAGAAGGGCAAGATGAGGAAGAGGATGTGAGGCCGCCGGGCCCAGGCTCCCGCTCGGCCACGCCATCCCCTGGGGCCCCGCGCTTGCCCCGGCCGTGCTGAGGGCAGGAGCTCCCTGTGGGAGCCGCGGGCCTGGAGGGGGGGGCGGGGACACCGCGTGGCCCCGAAGGGCAGCTGTCTCTGCCTGGACTCCTGCTCAGGGTCTGAGGTGTCAGGGGCTTCCGGCGGGCCAAGACCCGAGGCCGCAGCCCTGGCTGCTGCTTCCCTGTGGTGGGGTGCAGAGGTCAGGGTCACGGTCACGGGTCTGAACCTGAGTGCCTCGGGCCCCTGGCGTATTTATGATGTAATAAACCTCTGTTGAGCACATCTCGCGGGCCAGCAGGGCCGTCTGCTCCGGCGTCCCGAGGCCCAGAGCAGGCCCGGAGAGCCCAGCTGTCACCAGGCATGCCGGGGAGCGTGAGCGCACGACCCGCCGGGCCCCCTGGGGTGGGTGGGCTCGGCCGGCCTCCGCTTTGCGGAGCAGGAAGGGGAGGCTCGGAGGACAAGTCGGTAGGCTGAGGTGGAGGAGTCGGAGGCTGGGGCTCAGCCTGGCCCTTGCCGTCTGCCAGGCCCGCTCGCCACGGGAGTGGACTGAGAGCCGGGGTGAGAGAACAGCTCCGCGCCTTGGGTTGTGAAGGGTTAACACTGCCCCACCCTGCACCCTGCAGTGATCCAACTGTCCTGAGCTCCCCACCCCGGGAGCACAGGGGTCCCCAAAGTCAAGGGTGAGCCCCAGAAGATGACCCCTCGGCTGTTACGGCACACGCCTGGCCACCTTTGAGCCGGCGCCCGGACGGTGTCTGTCACGTGCTTGTCTCAGAGTCACTCTTCGAGAGCGTGCCCCGCCCCCCCCCAGGCCTGCTCCCAGCACCAACCAGCTCAACTTGTTGGCTGCCTCGGCCCTGGAGGCGGCGCCTGGGCATGCGCCCAGGGGGATTGGCGCCCCCAGGAGCCAGTGCTTGCTGGTAAAGCCAGGGTCTGGACTCTGGGGTCCACTTAGACCAGGTTGCCTTTGCGCCCCAGGTTCCGCGTCTGCAGATTCAGCCGACCTTGGCTGTCGGTTGGTGGGATCCGAGGGTGTGGCGCTGCGGATGCCAGTTCCACCAGGCCGCCTTGGGCTGCGTGGGGTCGGGCCCCGGTATCCGGGCGTCCTCCGTTCTCGCTGTGGCCCGCCAGGTGCTGGCCAGGTGTGAGGCGTTCGGGGGGCGCCACTCAGCCCTCACCCCGGAGGAGATGAGGTACCGCCCTTCCAGGGTCAGGTCCCTCAAGGGCCGCCCTCCCCAGCTGCTCACCGAGGCAGGGCTAGGAGCTGGGGGCGGCGGGCTCAGCCTCGCCAAGGCTGGCCAGCATGGAGGCAAGGTCCAGGATGAACAGCTTCACCTGGGGAGTGGCCAACAGCCAGCGTCACGGCCGGCGGCCCTGCCTAGCACCCCGCGCCCCAGCTTCGGGGAGGTGGCAGAGCTGGGGTGGCAGGGATGGTAAGGCCAGCTGGCACCGTTCCGGGCTTTTAAAGCCTCGGTCTGAGCCTCGCCGACACCTGCGCTGCTTTCCCAGCTCGCTCACCTGTGTTATGATTCAATTAGTCCTTTTCCCTGACACCCATTTTCCCCCTTGTAATTGGACCAGTCATGTTTGATGGACGACCTACTGCCACCTTCTCCGGAGGGGGGGGGGGCGGCGGCTTTTTCTGGCCTTAATGAGCTAACTGACGGGCGCCTGAGTACCCGCAGGCCCACTGCCCAGCCCGGAACCCGAGGGCTCCACCTGTGGGCTTTCCTGTGGCGTTTGTCCCTGAGCCACAATCTGAGAAGGAAACGCTTTTCGCTGAAAACGGAGGAAAAGTTCCCCCTCGTAGGGGCTCCCTGGAGAGAGAAGCGCCCCGAAAATGAACTGAGTCCTGCCGGCTGCTGTTACCTGCCGGGGGCCAGTCCGAGGTCCAGAGACCGGGCAGGAGGTGACAGGGGCCTGGGCCACACAGGGGCAGGCTGAGCCCCCGAGCCTGCCGCTCAGGATGAGGCTCCAGGGTAGGCCTTGGATGCGGGTTCTTGGGTGCAGGATGGGAGTGGGCTTGGGGGGCTTCCCGTTGTCTTCCCTCCACATGCCGTGGGAACCCCCTAAGCGGTCATGGAAGTGTCTGAAGACGGACATGGCCCTCATTGCCCGCCTCCACCACATGTTCTGTCACCTTGCAAAGCGCGAGCTGGGGAAACCAGCGTGGCTGCGCTCCTGGGTGGACCGAAGGCTGCGCGGCTGCGCGCCTGCGCTGTGGAGGGTGGGCGGGTCTCGGCCTGCTGGCAGCTCGCAGATTTTGGCTGGTTTGTGCATGGGGGGGAGGGGGCGGGGGAAGACTAGACAGCAGAACCAGTCTGGAGCTGCCCGGCCGCACGGCAGGGGGCTCGAGCCCAAGCAGGGCCAATGGGCAGAAGCCCCCCAAAACCCACTGGGGGTGGGGTGGCTACACATCCGGCTCTGACCTCAGAGGGGCAGCTCGCTACCCCCAGAAGGGGGACTCGGGGCACCCTGGTGTCCTGGGAGGCCTGGGGAGGCGACTGGAAAGTGGCCTCACCTGCTCCAGCTGCCCCTCCGTGTCCTCCGGGTCCAGCGCAGGCGGCTGCCCCCGCCGCTGGCAAACCAGCTGGAACATGCTGAGGGCCCACATCCGGGTGCGGCCCAGAAGCAGGGTCTTCTCAGTCGCTGTGTTCTGGATCTCAACCCACTTGGATTCCTGGGGAGACCCGCCCCCTTGTTATTCAGGTGCAGAGCCGGTGAGGGGGCTCTGAGGCCTCGTGGTCACCCCCGGGCGCAGAGGGCAGCGGGTGAGCGTCAGCCGGGTGGCTGAGATCCCTCGGGGCCACCTCCCCTGCCTCCTGCCCCTCCCCCCCTCCCCCGGCCCGTCGTACCAAGCGCAGCGTGCGCTCGCGCGCCGCCTCCAGGCGCTCGAGGAGCTGCGCCCGCCGCTGGCCCTGCCGGAGCAGCTCGTCCTGCCAGGCCTCCCGCAGTCGCTTCAGCCGCGCGCGCGCCTCCTCCAGCTGCGCTCGCCGCTGCTGCTCCGCGCTCCGCAGGGCCGCCAGCGTGTCGGCCAGGCTGTCGAAGCGCGCCACCAGCTCCGAGACCCCCTGGAACTGCAGGGTGCCCTCGCTGGGACCTCCAGCCTCGGTCTCCCCCACTCTGCCCGGCCGCGGCGCCTCAGCCCAGCTGTGAAATGGCAGCCTCGTCCAGCCCCTGGCCCAGAAGTGGGGGGCGGCGGGCGCCCCACCTCCGCATGGGCTGGGCCTCACTCCCTGCCTGTACGAATGTTAATTGCTTCCTTTCTTTTCTTTTACTTTATTTTTTTTTTAAGAGACTTAAGTCTGGCTATGTTGCCCAGGGTAACCTCGAACCCGCGGACTCAGGTGATCCCCAGCCTCAGCCTCCCAGGTAGCTGGGATTACAGGCGTGCACCACCACGCCCAGCTGTTTTTTGAGACTAGGTCTCGCTATGTTGCCCGGGGAACCGCAGACTCACGTTGCCTGGGGTACCCCGGACTCAAGCGATCCCCACCCTCAGCCTCCCAGGTAGCTGGGATTACAGGCGTGCACCACCACGCCCAGCTATGTTTTGGGACTAGGTCTTGCCATGTTGCCCCGGGCGGGTCTCGAACCCGCGGACTTAAGTGGTTCCTAGTCTCGGCCTCGCTTCGTAGGCTGAGATTAAAGGCGCGCGCCACCGTGCCTGGCCAATTTCTGGTGTCGTCCCATTAATATGTATCGAGGACCTGGTCCCCGCTTCCTCTCTCCCGCCTGCCGGACTGCGTGTCCCTAGGCCAGTTCTTTTCTGGGCCTCAGTTTCTCCATCTGTAAAATGGCCTTGACAGTGACAGGTTCCGCCCGCCCTGGTACAGTGAGTGTTGCAGAGCCACCCTGGGGCCCCGGGCGCTGCCCAGCGGCGACGTCCACCCTGCACCTGTCGCGGGTCGCTCACCTCGGGCAGCCGCTCCAGCACTTGCTCCAGCAGGCGCGCGCAGGGTGCCAGGCGCTGCAGCCGGCGCTGCAGCCGCGCGCGCTCCCTCTGCAACTC
>PVHY01029131.1:0-14573 GCA_004024945.1 Uropsilus gracilis | reverse complement strand
CGCCCAGCTATTTTTTGGAACTAGGTCTCGCTACGGGCCCCAGGCGGGACTCGAACCGCGATCCCTAAGCCCCGGCCGCTTCATAGGCTGAAGCTTACAAGCACGAGCCACCGTGCCCGGCCTAGGGATTCATTTTCATGCTTTAGTTCATTGATTAGGTTATACATATTGATGCTTTCTTTTTTATATGTTTCTACTTCCTTAGTGCATTAAATAGTTCTATCATACTGTTATCCTTTTTTTCTAATTCTTCTCTTAATTGTTGGAGTGCATTTAACATGTTGATAGAGGAATCTTTTTCTGAGATGCAAATCATTTTTCATGTTTTCTGGAGATTGTCCTTTCTTTGCTGGCGATGGATTACTTCCTGTAGGGCTTGCTTGCATGTTTAAAGTTTTTCTCCTTATTGTATTTTGCTTTGTAACCTGTTCTACATATTGAGAAACCATGGATCTTGTGTTGGTCGGCATGTTGATGGGAGTGTTTTCCAGGTTGAAAGTAGATCTGTACTTTAGTAATTTGTGCCGGTGCCGCTTGCAGCACCAGCACTAGTGACCTCCAGCGGCTAACCTGGGCGTGGGCAAGGTGGGCGGGTTTCCAGAGGAACCTGGCTGGGGTTGGCTCCCAGGGATGGCGGAGAGGGCGGCATGGTGAAGGGGTCCCTCCCTGAGGCCTGAAGCTGGCGCGGTGACCTCCAGCAGCTAACCTGGGCGTGGGCAAGGTGGGCGGGTTTCCAGAGGAACCTGGCAGCAGGGGTTGGCTCCCAGGGATGGTGGAGAGGGTGGCATGGCGAAGGGGTCCCTCCCTGAGGCCTGAAGCTGGCACTGTGACCTCCAGCCGCTAACCTGGGCATGGGCAAGGTGGGCGGGTTTCCAGAGGAACCTGGCTGTGGGGGTTGGCTCCCAGGGATGGCAGAGGGCGGCACGGTGAAGGGGTCCCTCCCCGAGGCAGAACAGAAACTTTTTAGTTTTATATAGTCCCAGCTGTTTGTTTTCTTTCATTTTTTTGCCAGCCATAGTTGTTTCCCCAAATGAATTTCTGAGGTGAAATTCATGAAGGGTTTTGCCCAAGTTTTCTCCTATGTATTTTATGGTTGCAGGTCTCACTTCCAGGTCTTTTATCCATTTGAGTTAATTTTTGTACAGGGTGTGAGGGTGTTATCCTGGTCCATTTTTTTAAACAAGTTTTGATCCAGTTTTCCCAGCACCATTTACTGAAGAGGCTATCCTTGTTCCAGGGTATGTTTTTTGCCCCTTTGTCAAAGATCAATTGACCATATATGTGTGGTTTTATTTCTGGGTATTCAGTTCTGATCCATTGGTCTGTTTGTCTGTTTTTGTACCAGTACCATGTTGTTTTAAGTATTATGGCTTTGTAGTATAGTTTGAAGTCTGGAATAGTAATACCTCCGTTCTCTCTTCTGTTTGTCAAAAGGGTTTTGGCTATTCGGGGTCTTTTGTTGTTCCATATGAATTTCAGTAATTTTTGTTCTATCTCTTTAAAATATGTCATTGGGATCTTTATTGGAATTGCATTGAATCTGTAGATAGCCTTTGGTAGTATGGCCATTTTGATAATGTTGATTTTTCTGATCCATGAACAGGGAATGTCTTTCCCTTTTTTTACATCATCTTCTATTTCTTTTAAGGATGTTTTATAGTTTTCTTTGTATAGGTCTTTTGTTAGGTTAATTCCCAAGTATTTGATTTTCTTTGGTACAATGGTAAATGGCGTGTTTTTTCTAATTTCTTCTTCTTCTGATACAGCTGTCTTTTTAGATTGGAGTTTTTGTAACCTTTAGGTAGATTCCTAGAAGTGGGATTGAATGGGAGTTCCATTTTCAGTATTTTAAGGGTCTTCCACACAACTTTCCATAGTGAACCAGTTTTCTTTCCCACCAGGAGTGTAAAAGTGTCTCTCTCTTTCCACATCCACGCCAGCACCACTTGCTGTTGCCTGTTTTTTTTTTTTTATGGGCCATTCTTATTGGTGTAAGATGGTGTCTTATTATGGTTTTGATTTGTATTTGCCTGATTAGTGATGTTGAGCATTTTTTTCATATGCCTTTTGGTCATTTGTATTTCCTATGGAGAAGTCTCTTTCAGATCTTCACCCCATTATTTGACTGGGCTTTTTGTCTTATTTTTGTTTAGTTGTATGAGTTCTTTGTTATCAGGCCCTTATCATTTGTGTGTTAGGGAGAATAATTTTTCCCATTCAGTTGGGTCTCATTTTGTTTAATTTATTGTCTCTTTTGGTATGCAGAAATTTTAAGTTAGATGTAGTCCTAGCTATTTATGTTTTCCTTCATTTTTTTAGTATTTATAGATGTGTCCTGAAAGAGGTTTCTGCGGTATAAATCTTGGAGTGCTTTGCCCATATATTCCTCTATGTACTTAATGGTTTCAAGTCTTACATCCAAGTCTTTTAGCCATTGTAGTTGATTTTTGTACATGGTGTGAAGGAGTGTTCTAGATTCTTTTTTTTTTGAATGCAGCCATCCAATTTTCCCAGCACCATTTATTGAAGAGACGGTCTTTGTTCTACTGTTAACTCTTTTGTTGAAAATTAGTTGGCCATACATGTGTGGCTTTATTTCTGGGCACTCAATTCTGTTCCAATGGTCTGTGTGTCTGCTATTATTCCAGTACCATGGTGTTTTAATTATTGTAGCTTTGTAATATAATTTGAAGCGAAAATCCCTGCTGTCTCTTTTTTTGGTCAGGAGTGCTTTGGCTATCCATGGTACAGACAAAAAATTTTAATATTGATGAAATTTAAGTTTTCAGTTTTTCCTTTAATGGGATTTGCTGTTGATTTTAAAGCTAAGAACCCACTACTTAATTTAAATCTTGAAAAATTACTATTTTTTCAAAAATTTTATGTTATACATTTAAGTCCATGTACTTTTTTGAACAAAGTTTTATATTGTGTGTGATTTGGGTAGATATTGACTTTATTTTCTATCTATGTAAGTTCAACATATAAGCAGTATTTGTTGAAAGGACTAATACAGAAATTTAACATATCTGCAATCTTGGTGTTGGGTTCAGTGATTTTTTTAATTCAAGTTGAGATCTTATTCTTGGTATGACAATTTTTTATCAACTGAAATCCAGATATTTTGGACAATTGCATTGTGAAAATATAGTTAACCTAAATGTTATGCTTCATCTGGTGTTTAACACTGCTCTGGTAGACTGAGAAAGCACTTCATGGGAGTCCTAGTTTTTCACCTGACTTTTCAACTATACCTTTGTAGCATAATGCACTTTGGGATTTTACAAACTCTGGTAGGATTATATGTACTCTAGTTTGAAGATTTTTCTGGAGGACAACTCTGACACCTGGGAATCCATATTTGTATTTATAATTAAACTATGTTGTTATATATTTTTATTTCCATAAATCTAATTAGCAGCCACCAGGGACCCTAGAGGGACACTGATATCTAGATGGCTTTGCAGTATCCTCTAATGAGGTCTGGTGTGTCTGGGGTCTGCCTGCTGGTCCTGGTGGATCCTTAGTGGTATCAAGAGACTATCCAATGCTAACTATATGATAGGAAAAATTCATTTTACTTTCATCTCTTCTTCTAATGATATGCATTTTCTCTAGTATGAAGACATATTGGAGTAATGTTGCATTTTACCTGTCCTGGATGCATTTTAGAAAAATACTGTATGATGTATGATGGACCAGTTTGAGTGAAAAGGCTGTTGTCTCCACCATGCCTGAGAATGTTTCTGGAACCCAACAAGCAGCATTACCTGTCTCTAGTGACTGATGAAGAAACAGAATGGGAGTGTTGGGAACTTGGGACTCACAGAGGATATGGAAGCTTGTTTGAATTTCAGGCGAACTTGAGAGCTTGTCCCAGATTCCAGGAGAGCATTGAAGGATGTATGTACTCTTTGTTATTTCTTAGGGTTTCATCGGTTTTCTGTAGAGCTATCATTCAGTCAAGATTGTTGTAGAGCTATAATTTTGGTTTAGTTTAGGATTCATATGAAGGATGATTAACAGACAGGATGCATATGGTGAACTTTTCTATTTTCCATCTCAGTTGCAAGTGTTCCTTTTTCACATATCTATTGGCCTAGAGCAGCAGCTTGGTTTGCTGGAAGAGTGAATGAGCAGAGGACAGAGCTTTGATTACTACTGTAAGGTGCATGAGTCTATGGCTTTTGTGTGACTGGATGATTTTGCTGTTCATTTAATATAAGCTGAAGTGGCATGTTAAAAAAAGAGTGGAGATTAGATCAGGTTGGATAAATCAGTTCAGAGATCTGAGAGTAACACTAATCTACCAGAGTGATAGATTCACATAAGAGAAGTCTCTGAACTTAAAGGGTGAGAGTATTTTATATAGGTGGATAATAGGAGAGAATATGAATCTAAAACTATTGCTGAATCATGGTACACAATCTTTCTATTTCCAAGCTCCTGTCTCCTAAATTGAAGGGGTAAGAAGGTAACGATTCTTCTCATTGAAGCTGACTATTTTACATGTAGCAAAGGGTAAGCTATTCAAGTATTTCATTTTTAAAAATTTCTTAATATAAAAATATATCAATAAATCAATAGAATTATAAAATTAAGTTATTTATATATAAATTTCACATCTTTGTAATTCCCAGGTTCTCCTGCCTCTCCCCCCCACCCAGGTGTGTACTTCAGTTTGGTTGTTAGCTTGTTTTGACTTTTCCAAATGGCTTTTTGTTTATTTTTCCTATGTCCCATATATTAGTGAAACCATTTGGCTTCTGTCTTTTTCTTTCTGACTTGTTTCTGCCAACATGATTTCTTCTAAGTACATCCATGTTATCATAAAATTGTCAAATTTATCATTTTTAATTAATGAGTAATATTCCATTGTGTATATGTACCATATCCTTTTCATCTAGGTATCTGTTTTGGGACATTTGGGTTGTTTTCATGTCCTTGCAATTACAAATAGTGCTACAGCAAACATCCAAGCAGAGGTGTTCCTTTGTACCTACATTGAGGTCTCTTTTGGGTAGATTCCCAAGAGAGCAATTGCTGGGTCAAATGATAGTTCCATTTTCATTAATTTGAGGACCATTCACACAGCTTTCCATAGTGGTTGGACCAGTTTACATTCCAACCAACAGTGTAAGAGTGTTCCATTCTCTCCACATCCTTGCCAACACTTGTTGTTGCCCATTCTTTGGATGTGGGCCATTCTTACTGGTGTAATGTGGTATCTCATTGTGGTTTTGATTTGAATTTCCTTTATTGATAGTGATGTTGAGCAATTTTTCATGTGCCTGTTGGCCATTTGTATTTCCTCTTTGGAGAAGTGTCTTTTTAGTTTTCTCCATTTTTTGATTTGGCTTCTTGTTTTGCTTTTGTTTAGTTGTGTGAATTCCTTGTGGATCTTCGTTATTAAATCCTTATCATTCTTGTGGAGGGCAAAATTTCTTCCCCTAAAATAAATGTCTTAAAAGATAAAACCAATTGCTTAATAATGTATAAATATTACACATAAAATATGTTTAAGATTATTTAATCAAGTTAAATTCTTCATTCTCCAGACATAACACTGCAGAATAACTCAGAGTTGAAGAAATGGAAAAGGCAATCATGAGTGACACAAACAGGACAGTAGTCCAGGAATTTATACTGGAGGGGTTCCCTGCTGTCCAGCACCTGGGGAAGATCCTATTTTTGGCACACCTGCTGGCATATCTGGCCTCTGTCATGGGAAACACACTCATAATCACCATCACCTGTGTTGACCACCACCTCCAGACACCTATGTATTTCTTCCTCAGCAGTTTCTCTTTTTTCGAATGCTGTGCTATAACCACTGTTATTCCTAAATTGTTGGTTATCTTTATATCAGGGAGGCAAACAATTTCCTTTGTTGCCTGCTTCACACAAGCATTTGTCTTTCTATTTCTGGGGGCAACTGTCTTCTTCCTAATGGCTGTATTATCCCTGGATCAGTACCTGGCCATTTGCAAACCCTTGTATTACCCAACCATAATGAACCCAAGGATGTGCTTCCTTTTGGTCACTGTCTGTGCAGTTTTGGGGTTTATCCTCATGCTGGCTCCAATTATAATGCTTTCCCAGACTTCCTTCTGTAGATCCTATGTCATCCCTCATTTCTTCTGTGACTTTGGCCCCCTGATCCACCTCTCATGTTCTGACACCAGATTTCTTGAAGTGTGGGCCTTTATACTTGCCGTGTGCATCCTCCTGACATCCCTGATCATAACTCTGATTGCATACAGCAAGATAGTCATCACAATCATGCATCTCCCCTCAGCCAAGGAACGATGGAAAGCTTTCTCCACCTGCTCATCTCACCTCATTGTCCTCTCTCTGATGTATGGTAGCTGTGTCTTTATATATGTTAAACCAAAGCAAGCAAGCAGGATGTACTCCAACAGGGAGGCTGCTCTTGTGAACACAGTGGTGACCCCAGTGCTGAACCCTATTATCTACACTTTGCGCAACAAGCAGGTCCACCAGGCTCTGAGAAACACAATAAGTAGGGTGAGAATGCAGAAATAGAGCCACAGGCTGCAGTGGAGAAATGCACTTTCTCCATCTACTGTGCTCTCCCTCCTATTTCTGGATTCTTCTCTGTAGATTCCCAAATGTGTATTTGTTACTTTTCAAGGACTGATAATAAAGTATGCCAAACTATAATTTGATACCTGGAAAATATCTTTCAAAAATGAAGCATACACAATGAAAGAAAAAGTCAGTCCTTATAAGAGCAAATAGAAAATTACAACATTGATGAATTTGATCACATATTTAAGGAAATGTTTGGTAAGCAATGAAATTATTAACCATTCAGTAACACTTTCAGGAGATTAGTAGGAAATTCATATAAACTTTAATTAAGACAGTGTACTATTTTATATAAACAAGGAAAAATACATTAATGGAAGAGAATAAAGAGTATAGAAATAGATCCTACTAATATGACTTGATTTTAACATGGGCACATCTGTCCATTAATAAGGAGGGCAAACGGTCTTTTCAACCTGGCTATCAAAATGGAAATATTAAACTCTACTCTGGATATACAAAATGTTGACTTGAGATGGATTATAGATTTAAATTTGAAGGTTAAAATTAAGCTTCCAGAGGAAAAAATGGGATATTATCTCACTTGTCCTAGGTAGGCAAATTTCTTGGACAGGAAATTGAAAAGATTAGTCATAAAAGATAAAACTTGGTATGTTGTATTTCATCAAATAAAATAATTTCTGCCTAATCCAAAGAATATTTTATATAGCTATTTTAAAAACAAAACTGAGAGGAAATATTTTCAGTCCTGTTGTGAGCAAAAACCCTGTAAGTAAAAAAATAAATTAAAAAAACCTGGCAAAAGACTTTAGCAGGAATGTTACAATAGGATTTAAATTGCCAATAAGTATGTGAAAAAGTTGTTTAACACTAATAGTCATTAGAAAAATGGAAATTATGCCAAAATGAAATGTCCTCAACAAGAAACTCTCCAATTTTTAAACCAACATATGATATATAATATTTTTTTATTTATTTTTTATTTTTTTATAATCAAATAGTTTATATATATATACATTTCATATCTTTGTAATACCGGTATTCACCCCCCCACCCTCCCTGACCATTCCCCCTCTGTCCCGCCCCCCCACCCCGAGTTGTAACCATATGATATATAATCTTATGAGATATAATATGTTGATTTGAAGCATTTATATTTATTTATTTATTTTTGGATTTTGTACTATACATGATTGCATAATTGTTGATCCCCATAGGATTACCCCACCGCACCACACTCCCTCTGGTCTCATTGCCTCTTTCCTTTTTGTTGTTTGTCCATGTTTAGCCCTTTAGTCTTTTTGGTCTTCTTTTTTCCTTTATTTCTCAATATCTTCATTGGCCATTCCACGTGCCTTTGGTTTGCACCCCTGTTTCTTGTTTCCTGGTGGCGGCTCTTTCTATTGTTTTCTGCCTCTTTCTGCTGCTTCCTCCCATTATGTTTTGGGTCCTCAGCTTTGGGGATCGGATTTCCAGTCTTGTATTTTGATAGAAGTGTTCCTCCATGGGAACAGTCCTCTACTGATGGTGGGTCTCCAAGTCTTCCTTTTAAGATCTTTGCTGTTAGGCCACAGCTATTTTTTTTTTTTGAGACTAGGTCTTGCTATTCTTGCCCATGGGACCCCAGGCTCGAGTTGCCCAGGGTACCATGAACTCAAGTGATCCCCAGCCTCAGCTTCCCAGGTAGCTGGGATTACAGGCATGTGCCACCACGCCCAGCTATGTGAAGCATTTATATATTGCATTATGATTATCATTTTAGAATTAGATAAGACCTCTATAACATCAGTAGTTAATTTCTTGTGGAGACAATTAAAACCCAGTCTCTTAGTATGGTTTATATTTATAATATTGTTGTCTACATTAACTATATTATACGATAAATCTTCAGGACTTTTCTACTAGTTGTAAGCTTTTGTTTTTAAGTAACATCTTTCCTAGTCTCCCCAACTCGTATCCCCGGTAATCACCATTTTATTGATTCACCAGTTTAGCTGTTTTAGATTCTGCATAAGTGATATACTGTATTTCTCTTCTGACTTATCTTGTTTAGCATAATATCTTCAAGGCCCATGTGTGTTTTTCCAAATGGTAGGATTTCCTCTTTGTATCTGAATAATATTCCTTGTATATGAATATACCACATTATTCTTATCAGTTTTTCTACTGACAGGCAATTAGACTTTTTCTATAGCATAAGTGTTGTGAAAATTACTGCAATAAAAATGAGAATGAAGAGATTTCATTGACCTCCCCCCTGTTCTTTGGGTATATGCCCAGAAATGGACATACTTGGGTCATATGCTTGTTGCATTTTCAGTTTTTTTGAGGATCCTGTTTGTTGTTTTCTATGACAATGAGCTTATAGAGACTGTTTATAATTAAAATTATAGAACCAGGTATTGGGGAAAATATGGAACACTATGAAATCTCATAAATTACTTCTGAGAAACTAAAATCAATTTTGGATATAGTGTTGCTGTCTCCTACTGTTTTAAAACTTACCCTATGATTGATTTAGTACTTTAATTCAAAAGCATATACTTAACATAAAAGAAGCTATGTTTCCAAAATATTTGTATAAGACTAGTCATAATAGTCTTGAACTGGAAAGAACACATGTTCTTCAACAGAAGTATAGTATATACCTAGAATGAACTAATCCAAAGCACTATTTATGAATGATAATCATTAATAAATGAGGCAGCATGGATGACGAAGTAACATCAAGGAAAATAAGTCATACAAAAGGTACACAAGCTGTGTTCCATTTATATACATTTCATAGATTAGAAAAGTGGAAAAGGAACTGGTCCAGTCACTATGGAAAACAGCGTGCAGGTCCCTCAAACTAATGAAAATGGAGCTACCATTTGACTCAGCTATCGTTTTTCTGGGAATCTATCCAAAGGAGACCTCAATACTTACACAAAGGGACATCTGTACTTGTATGTTTATGCAGCACTATTTATGATTGCAAGGACATGGAAACAACCCAAATGTTCCAAAACAGATGAATGATGAAAAAGATGTGGTATATATGCACAATGGAATATTACTCATGAACTAAAAAAGACACATTTGATACATTTGCTACAACATGGATGAATCTAGAAGAAACCATATTGCAGGAACAAGTCAGAAAGAAAAAATACAGAAACCAAATAGTTTCGATAATATATGGGACATAGGAAAAACAAGCAAAAGTCAGGAGGAATAGTCAAAACAAGCTAACAACCAAATTAAAGTACACAACTGTGGGGGTGGGTGGATGGTGAGAGTGATCAGGGAGGGGATGTGAGGAATACAAAGATGTGAAATATCTTTTTTTTTTTTTAAAGAAAGGGAACAAGGAAACATGATGTGGATTGTTTCATAGTTGAATTTGGGTAGTGGTTACATGACTGCAAAAGAGAAAATAAGGAAAGCAGTTAATTATGAAAAATCTGTCTTGACACATGTAATTTTACAACTCTAGTGCAGTCATGCCAAATCTGCCTTTGAAGACTTTTACAGAGGACTTTATAGACTATTGAGAATGATGGTAATTATATTTCTGCTGAATTTTCATACTTTGAAATATGAACAAATTAAATGTCCCCTGGGATTTTGTTGTGATTTCAGTTCTTGTTGCCTTTACCCATACTCCTCTATAATGAATTCTGAATATGCCAGAGGTTTGTCCTGTGTGTCCTCACTGGAGATGGCAAGTAAGCCTGTAATAACTATGAGGACATTTGGATGTGTTCTTATTTGTGACTACAGTGATCCTCACCTACACTGAAAGGTGGGGAGCAACTGGATAGTGGGGATTAACAACAGGGTCTCTACCTTCTGACTCTGCTTTAGACTGAATATACATCCAATCAAATTTGATGTTCATGTGCATGATGTTATTAGGATGGATACCGATGTTCAGGATTACCAAATAGTTACACAGAAGTATTCAAATGCATGTTTGGGGTAGTTTGTGTTTTAATGGTCTAAGGTTTATATCAGTCCAACTGTTGTGGGGAAAAAACTGTTAGATTTACGGATTCCAATGGTTTTTAAACAGGGCAAAGAAAGGAACATCTCAATTAAGATTATTCTTTTCCTCCTCTTTTCAGTTAGCCCAGGAGAATGATCCCAGTTTGTTGGAAGAAGAAACACACTGCCAAAGACAAAGCTTTCTGTGAGCTGCTTCTCAGTGAATACTTGACTATGGTGATGACTTGCAATCAAACAGTTCAAGTACTTAACTAGAGACCAATATTTTTAAATGGCTCATGGGAAGTTAAGCAGTAGATTTGGTCAGAGAAAAGAATTAAGTAAAATATAATTTTAGTATGGTGACTAGAGCACTGATTTTCAACAAACCCCAAATAGCTTCCTCAAAGAACATGTATCATCAGTTCATCTGGTTTCAAACAAGGTATTAGTGTTAAAAAGAGAATGTTCCTTTAATTATTGCAATGGAGATGCATCTGTAAGTCCACCCCACCAAATTTCCTATGTAATAAAAACATTCCCCCAAAAGGAAAATTTAAAGAAAAGGTAACTTAAAACTAATAGCAGGAGGAAACACTTCTTTTTCTCTATGTTGATAGAATATGGATTCACCATTAAATATTTGAGTCTGAACAATGAAGCCATGTAACTACATTGTCCCCATCTTTAGATATGGTTTCTCTTAAACCCATGAAGTTGGCATTTATGAGATATTATGCTACATCAACCTAGGCTCTCGGTAAAGATGAAACAGACTTCAAGCAAACAAAAATCCTGATTTGGAAAATGTCCTGGAAAAACCACACTATATGTAATACCTGGAGTATGAAAGAAATCTCATGAAAAAAATTTTTGGGTGATAGTCTTTATCTGTTAATTTTAAATTGTTTGCCATTCTTACTTAGTACTGTTTACCTTATGGACTATTTTTTCAGAAATGTTGCATGTAAAAACTATTCTCACAAACAAACTTGCTTCATATAATACTTAAAAACCCCTTAAGAACTGTAGCTGCAAGTAGTGATGTTTTCTTTTCATTGCTGTATTAACTGATTTTTTATTTAAAAATTTTTTATATGCATATTTAAATTTATATTACATTAGTTCATTATTGTGTACCCCAGGGCTTTCCCACTTCACTAACATTTGTTAACCATCCTGATCTTTTGTGCTCTTCACCTCCCCCCACTCCATGGTTCAGTCCCATTGGTTGTT
Source organism: Uropsilus gracilis (assembly GCA_004024945.1). Taxonomy (NCBI): domain Eukaryota; kingdom Metazoa; phylum Chordata; class Mammalia; order Eulipotyphla; family Talpidae; genus Uropsilus; species Uropsilus gracilis. The sequence continues at coordinate 2,795 of PVHY01029131.1, read as the reverse complement.
TTCATTCTCTCTTATTTGTTTGTCCCTATATCCATCATATAAGTGAGACCCTCCTGTACTTCTTTTCTTTTTGACTTATTTCTGCTAATATGAGTCTTTCTAGTTCCATCCAGGTTGCTGCGAATAACATGTGTTTGTCCTCCTTGATGGATGCGTAGTGTTCCATTAACTGATTTTTAAAATTCTTTGTTCATAGTATTTTCTCTTAATAGATCGAACAGAGTTGATGACAGAGAAATGAAGATAATGATAGCAGTGAGGAGTGACTCAACAATCCAGAATTCATTATGCTGTGTTTTCCTGTTTTCTACTTCCTCTTCCTGATACAGCCATACACATACCTGACCTCTATCACAAGAAACATGGAGCTCATCATTACTGCCTGTATTAATCATCACTTCCGGACACCAATGGATATTTTACTCATGCTTTCTCCTCTGTGGATGTTGTTTTATTTCCACATATACCATCCAAAAATTAACAGTGTAAGAAAAAAGTATTTCATTTAAAAAGAAACTTAAAAATAAATTCTAGAGAAAGCTATGGGAAAAAATGGACTAAGCGAAGGATTGAGTCAGTGACCTCAAAGATAATAAACCAGATGGGTGAAGAAAGAATTACAAAGAAAAGAAGAAACACATTGAGACTCCACTAATGAAAGACAAGGATAATGGGTATCCAAAAAGGGAATGAGAACAAAATATATTAGAGGGAAAAATCAGTATACAAGTCCTTTTTGGACAGTATGTGTGGTTTCTCCTTAGGTGTGGTCATCACAGTCCCTTGTGCTTCTCACTTCAGTTTTACTCCTCCCTCCCTTGCTCAGTATCTTATATCTATGACTGGTTTTCAAGGTTTTTCTCTTATCTGATTCTGTTTTTTTTTTTTTTTAATATTCTGTAAAAAAAAACACACCAAAAAACAGAACCATCCAATATATCTTTTCCTTCTTGGGGGGTGGGGATTGGTGGAGGGTAGTGGGTGGTAGGGGTGATTCCTTCTGATCTTCTCCAATTCCAGTCAACCCTCACCAGAAGCAACTAAATCAGCGATTCAACAGCAGTTGCACATGAATACAGAGGTGAAAGTATTCTGGAACAACGAACATGTCAGCTCCATGGGACACAGGACTATAAGACTAACTATCGAGACAAACTACCTCAGAAATACAACCACTGTGATTTACAATGATGGGAACTGAATTTCCTGTTCAGAGATGCTTTCAGCATGATCAAAGGACCCTCCAACTTTAGGGGATGAGGAAAGCCACACAGATGGGCTGTGTCCCACAATGAACTGGACCAACCATCTGCCAGGGCCTATCTCAATCAAAAAAATGGGTGCACAAACTTTGGCCAGGAGAAATGCTCCCAACACCAGCAACCAGAACTATAAAACAAAGAAGGAGCAAAATATGACAGAAGATGGGTCAGAGCAGCTGACCAGAAAGGAAGAAGCACTGAAAGAACAAAATCATGTGTGTGAAGAAGAGCAGAGTGGAAGCACTGCATAGATAAAGTTAACCCTTAACCTTGCAGCAGAGCTGAAGCTGAAGGTTAACTCTTAACCTTGTGCGACATCTCAGATAATGCTAAGGCCACAGTGGCTCCAGATGGTTTCCTATTATCAGTCAGAGTCTTAACTATGTCAAAACATGCTATAGATAACTTTAACTATGTCTAAACAGGTTAAGTGTGAAAAAATACCATGTCACTGTGAACAGTATATAAACCCCTAGGAAGTTGAGACTGGGGTCCTTCCTCCGAGAGGCTGCCACTGCGTCGGTGGAGTCTCAGGTTGGACCCAGGTCGACCTGCAATAAAGGCTTGTTGTTTTTACATCTCTTGTGGGCTCGTTACTTTTGTGAGTCTGGAGGATTCCAACCTATAACATGTGAACTGGTGGTCAGCAGCAAAAAGACATTTGGAAAACAAAGCACAGGCCACTGTGTCCCAGGAAACCATGTCCACATCGGACAAAAGGACATTGCTACAGGAAAGAGGAAGAACCCAAGGGACTAAAAATTAAACAAGAGATGGAGAGACAGGGGGGGTGGAGGAACACCCAAAAGGCAAATGTAAACAAAACTTATTCAATAAAATAAAAAAATAAAAAGAAATAAACATAAGGGTGCAGGTTTCTTTGGGTAGATTTCTAGGAGTGTAATAGCTGGGTCACATGGCAGATCCACATTCAGTGTTCTGAGACTCTCCCTACAGGTTTCCAAGTGACTAAAACAGTTTATGTTCCAATCAGCAGGTTATGTGGCCTCTTTTTTCTCTACATCATCAGCATTTGTTGTTTATAGCCTTTTAAATATGGCCCATTCTCAATGCCTGCATTACTAAAGCTTTTCCAAAAAATTGAAAAAGAAGGAATACTGCCAAACACATTCTATGAAGCAAACATCACACTCATACCAAAACCAAATAAGGACAGCACCAAAAAAGAAAACTATAGACCGATTTCCTCAATGAACACAGATGCAAAAATTTTAAACAAAATCCTGGCAAACTGAATCCAACGATGCATTAAAAGCATCATTTACCACGACCAAGTGGAATTTATCCCAGGGCCACAAGGATGTTTTAACATACAGAAATCAATTAACATAATCCACCACATCAACAAAGAAAAAAACAAAAACCACATGATCATATCAATAGATGCAGAGAAAGCATTTGACAAAGTCCAACATCCATTCATGATAAAAGCCCTTGAAAAATTAGGGATTAAAGGAACTTACCTCAACATAATAAAAGCCATCTATGACAAACCTTTGGCAAATATCATCC
>PVHY01029130.1:0-14575 GCA_004024945.1 Uropsilus gracilis | reverse complement strand
TCCCAGTTGTTTATGCTTTCCTTCATTTTTCTGCCAGCCATAGTTGTTTCCCCAAATGGATTTCTGAGGTGAAATTCATGAAGGGTTTTGCCCAGGTTTTCTTCTATGTATTTTATGGTTGCAGGTCTCACTTCCAGGTCCTTTATCCATTTTGAGTTAAGTTTTGTACAGGGTGTGAGGGTGTTATCCTGGTCCAGTTGAAAATGGACTATTTCAAGGAGTTGACATAATTTTTGTTGGTATTTTTATTGAAACAGAATTCACATTATAATGTAAAATTCACCATCTTAGTGGTTTTGATGTCATTCATCAAATTGTAAATTGTATAATCATCACCTCAAATTTATTTTAGAACATTTTCAATCCCCTCCAAAGAATCTTGGGCCTGTGGCAATTTTACCCCTAGTCCTTCCAGTTCAAGACTCTGAAAACCAGGAATTCACTTTTTAATCTCTATGGATTTGCTTATGGTAGATATTTCATACACAGAGTATCATATAGTTTGGTGTCAGATTTCTTTCATTCAGCATGTTATAAACATTTATCCATCCTGTAATATTACAGTGCTTTATTCTTTTAGATGACGAACTGATACTCCATAGTATGGATGTGATATATATATATACATATGTGTGTATATGATATGGAGATATATGTATATATATATATGTTGATGGACACCATTTTTATTTCTACCTTTTGGATATTATGAATAATCCTGCAGTAACTTTTGTGTACAAGTTTTTGTACAAACATGTGCTTTCATTGCTCTTGGGTATTTACCCAGGAGTAGAATCAATGGGTGATATAATTCTGTTTAACCCTTTGAAGAACTACCAAGTTTTTCTCCATGCATGAAGGTTCTAATTTATCTATCCTCACCAACACCTATTATTTTCTGTTTCAAAAATTATTATTGCTCTTATATCTTAGTGGATATGAAGTGGTCACTGATTTTTAAGAGCAAGTATCAACGTCATTTAATTGGAAAAGAAAATGATGATTTTTGAGTATAGTAAAGACCTCTATATATTAAGGTATTCATATATTTTGATCTTATCTAACCCAGATTAAAATAATCGCATAACTTTACATGTATATTCTACTACTGGGGAATTTACACAAACACAGGATCTTAGGAGTTTGTATTAGTGTCTTAAAGTCAGAACTGACATGGAAGCCAGTATGTCCTCTGTAACTTACATGAGAGAATAATTTCAACCAGTTCATCCAGTGACAGTGAATTCTTCCCCACAAGTTCACCATTGTATTTACAATTTCTAAGGTGTCTTTGCTTACATTTAAATTGTCATAACTTTCTGTAAAATTTGAGACTATATGAAAGACACAAAGTTATATCAAACCTACCATGTCAAACAAATTATATCATTATTATTTCTGTCAGGTTACCTATCTTCAAACCTGTGTTTTATGTAAAGTCTTGGGTTCTATTCCTTTACTAGCCCCAATGCCTTCCTCTAGATATTAAAATGTGTCACTGTCCTTTAAACATGTGCCGCTCAAATGCGAGTAAATTGTACTCTGGGAGTGAGAATATAATGAGCACATTATTTGGCTGGGACACTGATTCCTCTAATAACCTAGCCTAAGACTGCATGACTTCTTACAACTACGTAATATTTCAGCTCAGACTGGGCCTGCACCCATCAGCTAAAATCCCCATTTTTTGAATGGCCTGTTGTTGCCTTTCTGGTCTTTGACATTTGGTTTTTGAATCTTGTAGGACTTTATATTTATCACTATTAAATCTCATTTTTAAGTAGCCTGTAATTCCAACTTATTAGACTCATTTGGTCTCATGGATCTGTTCCCACTTCTCTAACCACCTTTCTCAACTTAGGCAACTCACTATTTTGGGAGGGACTTTTAATGTACTTTAACCAAATCATTACTATAAGTTAGACAGAAAACCTCCTTTTCAGGACAGCATCTACTCTCATGTGTATCATTATGCAGTTAAAATACCTGTTCACCAGACTCTCTATTAGGTTGAACTAAATTTCCTTGGAAATATTAGTCACTTAGTAAATGCTCATTGAATTGAACTGAAACTCCCTTCAAATGCCAGCTTTAACCTTTGTTGCTAGCACCACTTGCCAAAACAGATAAGACATCTCCTGACTTGCTAAAGCCACAAGTTAGCTGTGTAAATCCAGGTTGATTACTGATACATATGCATGGCTAACAGTTCACATTCTAATTAATCCCCCTCTATCTTCCAAGTTCTCATTGTAGTTTATATTTTTTCAACTTTTTCTAGATGCCAGGATCTCCATGATGTATTTTATGTATATAACCTAACTTTGCCCTTATAGCAAAACTACAACGGACAATAATTATTTCTATTCTAGAGAGGAAGAAACTGAGGTGCAGAGGGACTTAAGTGAATCACCCAGAACAGAAGGATAAGAAGCAACCAAGTCTAAAATCAAGTCAAATCTAATCTAGAGCCCAAAGCCCAATCACTCACTGCATATGACATGGCAAATCTTTTTTTTTTAAAGTATCTTATAGAGCAATTTCATATCTGCTTAAGTTGGAAGTCTTGGGGTATTAATGCTTCTATCTAATTTTATGATAATTTTAATGAGTTGAGGTTCATATACAATCTTGGAATATATATATTTAGATGCTGACTTACATCTGAAACAGAATTAGGGTCCCCATTTCATATTGGTGACTTTTTCCTTGACCTTAGCTTCTCTAAGGATTAGATTTTTTTTTTTTTGGTACTTTCTTTGTCTCAGCATAATTGTTTTGATCCCATTTCATAGTGGGATCACGATTTATGCAGTGAGCTCAGTTTCAGATGTATGACCTTTCACTTCCAAGACCTTGCCTGAAGGATTTCCTGTGGGGAAACTGGCCTTCCTACAGCAGCTTTGCAGCTTACTGGAGGGTGCTGTGGTCAAGCACTCAAGTCCACTGGCCAGTCACAACTACAAGCTATCTGCATCTCTACTCTACCTCCAAGAGAGTCTCTTGAGTAAGGGAATTCCCTTGTCTGGTTTAGTATTTTCCACTCCTAGCATTTCCCTCCCCTCCCCTCAGGTCTCTGAGCTCACACAAAGGTGCAGTTTTTGTTGGGGCTCCATAGCAGCAAAACAATCCCCCCTCTGTATTGCATCCTTTTGACTTCCTTGGTGTCATTTCAAGGAGAAAAATGACTGATGCATCATCATTGCACAGTCACAGTGAGTGAATAAAGACCTGACTGTAACCTTCAGTTGGACTGTCTTCTCCAGCCCCTCCCCAGGATGGACATTTTTTTTTAATTTACATATATATTTTTTTAAATTTACCATCATCAAGCTACCTCTGCCCATTCTCCATCTGCTGCCTCCCTCCATCTTGGCATATTTCCCAAAGCCATGACCCTCACCTCACCTAGAAAACCAGATGCAGTGCCATGGTGATGCCCACTAGCAGGCCATCCCACTAGCAGCATCTGTGGATTCAGCTGGTGACTGACATTTTCTGCTTGGAACTGAGCTCTAGGTAGTGTGGACTTCAGAGAAAAGGGAGAATGAGTCAAGTCCAAGAAGGAACTAGTAAGATCTTGCATGTTCAAATCTAACATTTTTCTGTTTCTTTTGATAAAAGTTTGCAAAATTACAAAATGTAAATATTCCAAGTGCTAATTACATCATGTATACATGATGTATATTATATTCTCTGTAGTTGCCTGCATTTTTCCTGTCACTGAAACAATATTTCAAAAAGCAAATTCAGAGACATATGGGCATTTCAATACATGTGAAACCACTGGTACAATATCACTGCCTAAAAGAAGTAGGTAAGCAGATTTTATATTTTGTCACAACAAATTTAGCAGATGTGCAAATAAGTAAAATGTGATTTAAAAAAAAATCACTCCATAGTGACTGCCATAGTCTTCATAGTGTATTTCAGATGAGCATTTCACTTCACATCACCTGGGAAGGGACAACAGCCTGCATCCCTTTGAGTCTCTGGATTCCTCTCAGTGGTGGCAACATTAATTTTCTATTTAAAAAAGCAAGAGCAGATTAGGAAATGGACTAATAATAGTAAAAATAAAAAAAAACTATAGTGTTAGGTAATTGTAGTGCACATGTGAGTAACTAGGAGGAAATAAAACAATTAAATAATGGTTATCTCTAAGCTATAGGAGCATGAGATTTTTTTTTCTGTACTCTTCAAAAATGTCACAAATGTTCCACAAGGGGGAAATGCCTTTAAAAATATCCTTTGTCTCCCGGTGCTAGAAATCGCTGTGCCCCAACACAGTTAGGCACTACTAAATAACAACACTCAGCTCGCTATCAGTCAGTGCATCTGGACTCACAGCCTGTTGCTTCCTCCCAAGAACCCAGCCACATTTCTAAGTGTTGCTTCTTCCTGTTTTTGTCACCTTCTAATTTCCTATTTAATTCAATAGATGCTGCAAAAATTAATTAACCATGTTTTTAAAGCTTGCTTGTAAAATAACAGATTCTGTGTAAAGGAATGAAGATCTTTGTTTTGGAAGATTAGCCTGGATCTTTAGAATAAAATTATGACAATCAAGTCCTTTAGGAAAATATTTCAGCTCTGGATTGGAATGCATGAACCAGAGGGAGGACATGTATATAAATCCAGCATCTATCAAGTGAATCTTTCCTATACTTGCTATAAACTAGATAATTTTCTTTTTTACCTATAGGGATAAGAATAAATTATCTGCTTGGTATAGTAGTCACTTAGCAGTCTCATGTCAAAATCATGTGACATGAGCTACCTGAAGATGCTACATTTTCAAATTGCGTCAGTAGTTTACTGGATGATGAAATTTAGTCTTCTGATCTTTTAATCCAGTCATTTTTATTTGGAGCAAATTCAATTACCAATTTGTGTCTCATGGTTAAAACACTTGAACCGAATATTATGAACTGATTTTTTAGAATAACTGCTGGAATGTGTTCTAAGTTGATCTGTTTTGCAGGATGGCTTATACCTCCCTCCTACCCCCAATCCCCACCAAGAAGTCAATGATTGAACCTATCATGTTTGGAAAAACTACTTTGTGATTTTTGCAAAATAATATGCAATTATTTTAATTCCACTTTAGAGCAGCTTTTCATTTCCCTTGCTGTCCTCAGAACAGAGGGATGATGATGAGTTGATTCTGTTTCAAAGGAGTATTCTCTGTATTAGTTTTTAGAATAGTTTGCATTGGAACTCAAGTATTTCTGTTCCCCCTGTGGCTATCAGATCTAATTTATATATGGTGACTGCAAAATACTGGTGATCTTATTATGATGAACAGTAGCAGTGAACATGGCTGGTGGTACGTAAGTAAATGGAAGTGTTCAGTGATTGCTGCCTTCTGGCAGGGGGGCTCTGACCTCTCAGAGTGGCTGATAGTATTTTACTTTGAGGTGACTTGTTTCTGTAATCAGGATTCAGCTGGCCCATGTTGGAGCAATAGTTTCTGAATTGACTTAATTTTCAGTTATAATAAACAGTCCTCACTACAAGGTCTTGTTTTAAAAGAGTTCTAATAAGAAACAAGAGCAAACCACATATAGACTGGTGCCAATGAGCTCCCAGTCTCCGCTTTCTGACCTTGGCTTTAAAAGGACCCATCTTCTGATAATTGGCTGGTACAGATTCCAGTTTACTTTTGATGATCGATCACTGAAATATGACTCATAAACAGGAAAAATGGCATTCTAAATCATATCTGTCTGTATGTGAGGCTTGGGGTTATTTTAATACCTCTATATAATCCATCATGTTCCAGTGAGTCATTTATAGTAATGACTGGTCTATGGCTCTTGTATAACTGATGTGCCATGTTATATTAAAACTGACTAAAACTGTGGTTTTATGCAATGGCGTGCAATCTTTGAAGTGTTCCTTAGGAAAACCTTTCTACACAGACTATTTCCAAGAGATCTTATGTTGAGACATAATGTCATGCAATCATTTTAAAATCTATAATATTTGCACCCAAGAATGATGAAAAGAAAATACCTTATTAGAAATTGTCTTCCTTATTGCCAATGACTTTGTGGGTTTTTGGTTTGATTTAAAAAAATAAGTTTCAGAAGTATTGGTTGCCTTAAATTTTATTGAGGATAGAAATCATTTAAAAATAAATTAGATTTGTGCATTTCATATATACTTATACTGCGTCCAGTATGGGACTGGTCTTGGAAACTTGGTTATAAAGTTATCATCTATTAGCTTTGATAGTCATGACCCATGTTAATTTAAATGAGTAGACATCTGTCTCTTTTAAGCTTTATTTCCTCTCTAACTTCTCCCCCACAAATTTCCCTCCACAGGTCACTGCCAGAGTTCATGCTGGCTCTGGTTTGGTTTCTGCCTCTAAGCTAGGAAACTCTGAGTTTTATTTTCAATGTGGAAAAAAATCCATGCATGGATGAAAACTGGCATAAGTTCAATCATTTCATTCCCTTAAACCTTAATTAAGGAAATTGCAGAAGTGTTAATGTAATTACATTTAAACACCAAATTGAAACTCTAAAGTGCAGTAGCTTCTAGGTATACAAAAAGTTTGTGATAAAAGTTTCAATAGGTTCCATTTCGATCGAGTGAATGGAATCATTGATATCTGGAGGGTTCATATGCTTCATAGCATTTTTTTTTTTTTGCTTGTTTCTGTGGTTAATACATTGGGTGGTAGGTCACTTAGACTTGCAACTCACTGATCTAATTTTCACTCTTTCAGAATGCCATACAATAAACTTTGGGACATAAGTCCAATTAGCAGTTACCACAAGGAAAAAGAGGAAAGGGGTGACTAAATGAGGAAAACCAGAATAGTGGGGTGATGGGTCAACTGGGGTTTTCAGTGAACGTTATGTGGTCTACACAGTTGTTGGTTTTCAAGTATGCACACCTGAATTTACAGGGGTTATTAAAAAAAATAAAGCATGTGAAAAGAAAAAGGTAAAGAAATTAGGGTGCAGCAGATTCCAGAAAAGGAGCATAGTCACTGGCTCTAAGACAGCAGCCCATGCTGCCAGGAAATGGAGATGCCTATGCCCAGTAGCCTGCCCAGGCCTGCAGGCACCAGATGCACCTGCCTCTGACTGGGTTGAGGGGCCGCACCCCAAGCCCAGGCACAGGGTTCTCAGTCCACAGGTGCAGCACATTTGCCCTGATTTGGGTTCTTTGAGGGCAGCCTCTGAAGTTGGCTGGCTTCAAAATGCCTTTAGGAGACAAAAGAGGGGCTTATTTTGTCATTGCTTTGGAAGGGTCAGGCAGTTTGGGGCCTCACTATGGCATTTGGCAGGATGCCAAGACAGCACTTGCCTCCTGCATGTGGAAAGAGGGTGGATTTGTTTTAAAACTGAGAATAGACAGTACTGGACCTTCATGTCCAAGTCTTTCCACATGCAGAGAATTGCTGGGGAGGTTTGTGCTTTCTGGAGCCTTGTCCAAAGACAGCTGAGGACCATAGTGCTGGCTGGAAATCTTCTCAGGGTGAGAGAGCTATTGCTAGCCCTCACTGCTCTACATGCAACCCCAACCACAAGAGAATTTGCCCCATCATCTGGATAAATTCCTGATATAGAGAGCAATAGGAGCCTGGACCCTTTCCCACCAGTGAGGATGATCAGTGGGTGGAAACAGCTGACCTTGAGAACAGGCTTGGGGTGCATAACACCTAGAGCTTGGACTGAGCTTGTCCATCTCCTAGGCATCCCCCCTTCCTCCTGTAAGATGGAAGCCATTGCCTGGGGTTACTGGGCGTTGAAGGTCAAGGAGGAAAAGACTGTTCCCTCTGCGCAGGGCTACCAAGCACACTGTAGTTTTTATCCTCTAGTTTTAAATCAGCTATTTCTTCCTAAATATATCAGAAGCTCATGGAAAAACATAGTTCTTCCCCTATTTAAAAAAAACAAAACAACAAGGACTTAAAGCATAATTAGGGAAGCAAGGAAGGAGGAAGGGAGGCAGACAGGCCTGCCAGTGGGCACAGGGGTGGATGTCTGCAGGGTGGAAGTCTGCAAAAGCTGAACTTTCCTCCCTCCCACTTTCTTGTTGTTGTCCCTGGCTATTGCCAGACTGCCTGCAGGCACAGTCAGACTGCCTGCAGGCCTAACCCCTGCTGGACAGGCCACCATGCACCCAGCTCTCTGGGTGCCCCCCAAAATGCTCCCCAGCTTTGGGGGAGAGGAGGGCAGTATCTTGTGCCCCCTTACCACACTATCTCTTCTGATTTTTCCAGTACTCCCATTCCCTGTCCAAAAAGGTTCTTGCTTTAAATCCTTTTATGGAAGGCCCTGGTAGGGTCCATGTACATGGCTGCTCTTACCTGATATAATAGCTTTTCTTAGAATGCAGCTTGCTGGGTGGCATCCGTCCTTCCAGGGCAGAGAAGCCATCTCTCAGTTCTTTTTTCAGTCCCCAAGATGCACAAAATCAGGGTGTTTGCCAGCCCATGGCTCCCAGTTTGTGACCAGAAATTAAAATAAACTCAGCATGCCAAAGAGTAAACCCCCCTCTGGATGCCTCTCACTGCCATATTGTATGGACTTGTAGCTGTTCCTTCTGGCCATGAATCTGACAGAAGCAGGCTCTTCCTTTTTCCTAAATTTCCCCACCAGAATTGCAGGAAAGGTTTCTGTGAAGTCTGCCAGTACCTAGTAATAGCATCCACTGCAGGGTTTATCTGGAGTGCTTACCAAACACCTACCCTAGGCAGGCCCTGGGTCCCCCAGGTCGGACTTGGCTGGCCTCCCACTGTCATCTGAATAGCTAACCTTTGGTAGAGGGCTGACTGAGGAAGAGGAAGGGCCAGGAAAGGACCCCATGGATGCTCATTGTTTTTGCAACCACCCCAATTTGGGTAGCTTCACTATCGGTTCTAGCAGCTTAAAGGAAACTTTGGAGCCCTTGGCATCATCTTCACAGGATTTTAAATAAGGAACAGGGGAAACCAAATAGCAGGAAAACAGCAATTTGAGTCTGCCCAGGGTTTCACCACCCTTTTATCCCCACCCTCCCAGGTGCAGGTATACCCACTTATGCATGCGCACACCCACTGGGCCAGGTATATACAATCATGGGGAGGGCCCAATACCACAGATGCTTGTAGTAGAGGCTAATGGCACAAGATTGTAAAAGGTCCTGATAATGCGTTTACTCTTTGGTCACAGGAAGACGTGTGTCTGGCCTGGGCACTGCCCTGTTGAGTCTGAGTGGAGAATTTGGGGAGACTTGAACAGAGACAGAAACTGGATAATAAAGTAGGGGAGCATGAAGTGGGGAGCCGGAGGTAGAATCTAATAGGAAGGTATTCTGGGTTTGACCAGGGAGCTCAACCACGGCAGAGTGAGAGGCACAGAAAATAGCTTGATTTGACTAAGCAGGACTCTGGGGGCCCAATAGTCAGACACCCTGATAGTGGATTCTCACCTTGTCCTCTTCCACATCTCTTTCCACATAATTTGTATTTGTATATGCACTCAGTTTCTCACCCTTTCTCTTTCTCCTCCTCCTCCTTCTCCTCCTCCTCCTCCTCCTCCTCCTCCTCCTCCTCCTCCTCCTCACCATTCTCTCTTTCTCCCCTTTCTCTCCAAGTACATACACACACATACACACTCCCTACTCTGATCAAGCTCTGAGCTCACATCCCTGCCTCCTCTCTGCCCCCAGCCCTTTCTTCCCCTCCCCTCTCCTTTCTCCAATTGCCCTTTCTCAACCCCACTTGGAGGTTTTATTTTCCATCCCTTTGGTGGCCCTGCTGTCGACTTGCTTACTAAGTGATTTATACATTCCGGGCTGGGTCCAAGACAGTGTGGGATGCAAACCCAATGCAAATCGCTGGAAAGAGAGGCCAGAATAAACACAAACTTCAAGACCTCAATCAGTTTCCAAGGCAGTGCATCCATCTGAGCAGTCCCTCTGGGGTTCTCCATGTCAGCTCAAATCACCCCCAGGGCTGTCCTTCAGGGGTGTGAGGGGAGAAAGAGGAGCCTCTCAGTGTTCCTGCTTTGCCTTTGAAAGACTGAGGTGATCTCAGGACTTCATAGCAAGCCTCTGCTGGGTCAGCTCAGCTTTCCCTCCACCCATCCCCCTCTACTCCTTCTGCTGGGGTCCCCTGCATCTACTACCCACCCTCCAACCCCAGAATCCCTACTCCTATCCTCTTATACTCTGGATTCAGATCATCACTTTTTAAAGAATTCTGGATCTACAACTCCCATCTCCATGGGAAGTGTGCCTGGCCCACCCCAGCCCCCTGGCTAGTCTCAGGGCTCACAGTATGAAGACAGGCCCTTTGGATCTAGCACATATACAAGAACAGCTCTCTCTTAGGCTTTAGGGAGTCAGAAGCCTGGTCTCAAAACCCAGTCTGATCACTAAATAGTCATGCTGCTGGCCCTTTATTTCTTTAATCATCAACCAATGTTCACGCAGCAGTCACTACTCAGGGCACTGAGGATACAGAGGTAAACGAGGTCGATAAGATGCCTTCGACTTTTCAGTCTGGTTGTGGGAGATACTCTATAAAGGAGTTTTAAGTCAGGGAGTAAAAGCCTTAGGAGAACACTTTGGTCATATCTAAAACAGTGAATGTCCTTGGTCTGGTGATTCAACACCTTGCTATCTACTCTGAAGAAATTCTGAGGCAGATCCAAAAGGAGGAGTAAATGAAAGAATTTAATTAATTGCCAACTCAGCAGAGATGGATAACGTGAAAGACAGGTCATCGGATTGTGGGGCTGCTGTAGGAAAAGGGACCAACTGCACCTTAGCCCCCAGACTACGGTACAAACAAAACAGTGGCTTAAAGATTTTTAGAGATACAGAAGATATGTGTAAAGCATGGCTCCAGCTACATAAAGTTAAAACATGTGAAATAGTTTATGTTGTTGAGGAAAGTATTTTTTTAACTCATGGGAAGGAATAACACCAAACTCAGGTTCATCCTTTTCTCAGTGGAAGGGGGGATAGGCATGCAATTGGGGAGGGGCTCACTCTACAGATAATGCCCTGTCTTTTAACCCAAACTATGGTTACATACTTAACACAGTCTTTAGATGTTGTGTGTATCCTTTAAATGTTGCCTTATACAATTAAAAATAAACACATTAAATGATGTTGGGGAGGGGTAACTAGACTGGGTGGTCTCAGAAAGATTGTCAGATTAAGGGCTGAGCTGAAAGCATGAATGACATGCACAGGGTAACGACCCTCCCTTGGGAGGAGCATTTGGGTAGAGAGAACTTTTAGTACCAAGCCTGGGCTGTGAAAGTTCTGAACTGGACTGAACTTGCCAACTACCAAAGTAGCCCGCCAGGTTTTCTACTGGCAGGAGACACCAGAATCTGGGTCAGAGGGGAAGATGTTATTCACAGCATTGGGAACCTAGTTTCACCTTGGTTCTCCCAGTTCCCTCGCTGTAGGCAAGCTTCAGAGGCAGAGTCTAGAGGGGTTGCTGATGGATTTATTTGTGAAGATAAGAAATTATAGAAACTTGGGGTGGTTTCTAGCTTTGGGGCTCCACCTATCAGAGAACAAATTAAGGTCTCAGGCAGGGGTGAAAGGAACACAAAGTACACCTTTGAGCAGGTGAAAGGAGATGCTGGGTGAACACCTGGCCATAGATGCAGAGAAAGAAATTGGGTGTAACAATTTGCAATATGGGGAGAAGCCAAGGTTGGCAATACAGGTGAGGGAGGCACAGGGATGATAGGTGATTGGACCAAGGACTGCCCAAGAATGCTGCCCACGTGTGCCAGATTATCTGTTCACCTGGAACGCTTGTTAAAAGCAATCCCAGGTCCTATTCAGAACTCAGATTCTCAAATTTTATGAAATAAAAATATACTTTTGCATAAATATAAGTGCCTATATTACCCAGTTGCTGCCGTGTTTAAGCTGCATTCTTGGCTGCGGTGGGTGAAGCTATAACTGCATCCTGTGGTCAAGAATAAAGGGTAGGAGAACCTCAGAGATTTTGGCAGTGATTTCATTAAATTGATAGGGTGTGCTACCCCTCCCCCTCAGTTGGAATTTCCCTTCAGGGAGTTGCAGAAGGAAGGTGAAAAAAGTTTTTTGGAAGGTGGGAAATCAAGGTACATAAGGGTGTGCAACTAAAGAGAGGGATTTGAATATGGGATTGGAGGCCAATATGGAGATCAGATCGAGAGAGAGGTTTAATGGAGGAAAGATGGAAATCGGCCATCTTGTAAAGATGTGAGCCATGTGGACTTGGCCAGGGCCTGGGGGCCTGTAGCCTATGGCTGACCCAGACTGGCAACATGTGTGCTAAATGCAGTTAAAAAGTTTGCAGATTTAAACTCCATGTTGGAGTTTGTTTTGCTGAGTTTAACTTGTGTCTAAAAGAGGCCGTGCAAAAGTTAGGCCTGAAAAGAAAGTAAGCTTGGTTGGGTCCGGTACCATAAAGTTTCTGTGATCTAAAAATGATAAGGAGAAGGCAGTGTGAAAGACAAGGAGGAGTACGCCGAAGGAGCGCCCCAAAGAAAGACGTCTTTAAACACGTGGAGAGGAATTCTGACTGGCTGACATTGGTGAGATGATCAGGACTGAGAGACTGAGGATTTTGAGGCAATCTGGAAAAGGACTTTGGACAATGCTGAAAAAGTTTGAGACAATGTTAAAGTAATCGGAGTTTTTCTTACATGTTTTTTTGTGTAGTTATTAGGATAATTAGAAAATCACTTTGTTAAAAATAAATTAGTCCGCACTGATAGTCTTGCATTAGTTTGGTATTTTTGTTGAGAAGGCTGGGGATGGTGAAAAAAAAACCACAAAAGTTTAAACTGTAGTTTTTAAGTTTTTCTTCTGCAGTTTTTGGAACTAAAAGCAGAAGCAGCTGGCTGGCTTTTACATATCAATGGTAAAGGTGATCAGTGTAAATGCTAATAAACAGTTTTGAACCTGCTTTGTAGAGAGAAGCAGGCAGATAGGTGTATCCACTTAAAGTTAACGGTAATTGCAAAGAAACTGCTAGTCGCCTGCTCTGGAGAGAGAAGCAGGCCTATATGTGTTATAGAAAAGTTAAAAAGTCTTCTTCGGGTCACCCTGTTTCAAAACCAATCAACCTTCTTTCGAACATTATCAGGGGAAAACACCCCTTATTAATTTCAGCCACCGTCATTAGGGGTTTGTTGTTGTTACTTTCTCCAAAAAGCATTCTAACATGAAATACACATTTTATTATTACATTTACAGGTCCAATAAACTGAAAACTAATCACTTTGGGGAAGAGTGCCTTTGATTAATGTTTGATCAACTCAAGTTGAATAAGCTAAATTCCTTTTTAAACTATCAGCCTCACTTACAAGAATCATTTATTAAAACCTCATAACCATTTTAAACTTCTTATATAAACATATCATATTGCTTATCTGTTTCATCACTTCAAATAATTGACCTGGCAAGTGCAACCAGTTAAGACAAATGTTCTCATACACTTTAACTTCGCTTCTAATTCTAGTAAATTAAACTTATAAAAAGTTACAACTCTGTTCTAATAGTATTAATGACTAAGTCAATTTTTCTTATACCTTTCAACTTCAGAATCATAAGATTAAAATCCGCTTTGCATTTTAAATTGGAATCTTGTTTTTTAGAAACATTGAAATCACTGAAATTAGAAGCAAACACAAAATTATTCCTAACTTAACATAAAAGCATCAATATCATGGGTTTGGTTTATTTTGTCTTCTTCCCAAGTAATTGTGAATATTCCCAATCTTAGAAAGTTACTTTTACTCAAAAAAATGGAATAGACTTCTTCCTCAAAGGAATCAAAGCTGTTGAAACTAGAACACATGGCCACAATTTGGTAACAGCACATGTGAACTGAGGTTGTTTAGCCATCTGTGGTCACTATGACAAATGGAAACTCTGAAGAGGGGTTTGATTTTAGACTACATTCTATGTATCTCTTAGTGTTTTTAATTTTTAATGAAATTAGAAGCAAGTCGAGAAACCCCATCTCCACCCAAATTAGATGACTTCCTTCACTGGTTTCTGCAGTTGGCTTTTTGCAGACACTGCTGACATATTTCCATTGCCCTGAGGACAGTTTTTAAGCCTTTGAATGCAATCCTAACATTTGGCCCTGAGCCAAGTAATAACATAATAACACAAAGTATCCCCTTCCTTGTGACTTTTTAGGAATTCCTAAAATGAGATTATAATGTCTTACTTTTTGCCAGAAGTACCATATTAAACTGGGTGGGATCTCTGCTTCAGGCACTGCTCCTAGGGTCTGCTTTGGACATGCTTGATCACTATGGACCAAGGAGGAGACACCATGTGTTCTCAACCTCAGTGCATCCATGCATTTGATAAGGATGCTGTGATGAAATTGGGAGCTCATGGCTACAACATGGTAGTGGTGCATTGGAATAGCAGTCATTGTGCCCTGGTAGGCGGAGACTTGGAGAAGGGAAACCAAGCCTTCTCACATGAGAGAGAGAGAGAGAAAGAGAGAGGGGGGAGAGAGAGAGGGAGAGAGGGAGAAAGAAAGGGAGAGAGAGGGAGAGAGAGGGAGAGAGAGGGATAAAGGAAGGGAAGG
>PVHY01029129.1:0-14576 GCA_004024945.1 Uropsilus gracilis | reverse complement strand
TTCTTCTTCTTCTTCTTCTTCTTCTTCTTCTTCTTCTTCTTCTTCTTCTTCTTCTTCTTCTTCTTCTTCTTTGATTAAGGCAGCCTTGCTTTGCAATGCTATATATGTTCAGTTTCCATGTAGATTTAAATATGAAAAATTAATTTTGCAAAGATAATAATAAAATCATATATGCATCATTTTTGTTTTTTTAATAAAATATAGTTTTGTGGTCAGTTAAACTAAACAAGAAAATAGAGAAATAAATATATTTTCCTTTATTTAAAAATGCATGTCAAGTTTACTTTATGTTAATGTTAATATTTCTATGATATACATTTGGGAAATTCCAACTTCATATATCTTTTAGAAAAATTTCAAATCCCAAACGTCTGTCATTTTCTTTAGTAAGTTCTCATATTTCATTTGTTGTTTCTGGTCCTGATACTTCCAGGTTTGAAGTTTATATAGCTTTTGCCTTGGATCTCCCTTGTTTCAATCTTCTAAATCTATCAAGAATAACTTAACCTGTTTTATTGCTCTCATAAATTCATATGGAGTTAGTAGCTAAATTCAACTCATGTCAATATGTCTTTCTTTGTAGCATATTCTAAATATCCCAGCATGTTTCACAAATGTAGAATCCCATTAACACCAAATAACCAGTTCTGGATTTTAGTCATAATTATAGTCCTTTCAATGTCACAGAGCATAAAGATCCTGGCATCGCTGCTGATATATGAGAACAAAAATTCTCGAAGTATTTTTCTGTGTAGGTGTATGTTTTGAAGGTCTGGTATAGTTTATGAATGTTGGCAACTCTACGTATTACCTTTATATTATATTTACATTCTGGCAAGCCACAATTCAAAATACTTAACATGCCTTCTGAGTATAAATGACTTCAGAATATAAAAGTAAATGATAAAATATTAAAATTAAATCCTAATGGTCAATTATAAAATAATAAGAAAATTGGAAGATATTTAATTGATGTGCATACTTTAATATTACTGACTAGTAGCTACAGGAGAAAACTGTATTTGAGGTATAGTATACATGGAAGCATTTCTTTGCCATCTTCCTAATAATAATATTAAGTAAATATCAAAGGTACTATCTAACATGTTGGACTCTGCTTTGTATTTTCTGTAGTAAACCAGTGAATGCTATCACCATAATTTAATCTGGCACCTATCTACTGGTGCTCCCATATCTGTATCAGTAACTTCAACTTGTCTAGAAAGTGTGAATTACTTTTCTTTCTGTCTACTGGATAATATCAGCCAAATTACTTCAAATTCAATATGATCAAATATGGCCATAATATTTTCTATCAAAAGCATAATTTTGGTTCTATGTATCCTAGTTTAAACACTTTCCAAAACTGAAATCAGTATTTTCTCTTGCACTCCATTTTTGTGTGATACATATAATCTACTATTTATCATCTCTGCTCCTTTATTTTCACTTTACCTGTTATATAGCAATCATGTGTTGCTTTCTCTTTTATTTCATTGACTTTAATGACAAATTATTTTGTTTCCCTTAAATGATTTTTTATTTTCCAAATTCAATCTCACATGGAACATTAATATGTAAAAAGTACTGTAAATGAGAATGAAAGTATAATGCATCAAAATTATAGCTTTACAGCAAAAGCAGTGTTTAGGGAAATTTAGTAGAACAAAATGCATGTGTTTGAAAAAAAAATAAAGTTCTAAAATCAATAAAACATACATCCACCTCGAATCTAGAAAAAGAAGAGAAATATAATACTAAGTCAAGCAGAAGAAAATAAATAATAAGTTTTATAAAAAATATGATTAACAAGATTAAAAATAGAGCACAGTACAGAAAGTTAATGAAAGCAAAAGATTATTCTTTGAGAAGATTAATAAAATTGATAATTCTCCAGCCCCATTAACAGAGACAAAAAAAGGGAAAGAAAAATGAAAGACAGTTCATTATAAAAGATCCCATGAAATTAAAGTAATAATAGAATAGTATGAGAAAATCAGTAACCATACAATTGACAACTATATTAACAGCTCAGTCCCTAAATTTATTTAATAAAATTATATCAGTAAGTTGTAGACTTCCAAAAATGACATACAGGGTCTAGATCGATTCATTAGTGAATTCTTCCAACCTTCTTTTTTTAAGAAAAATAAATTTTCTAGATTACTTTTCAAAAAATAACAACAGAGGGAATGTTCTTAACTCATTCCTTAAATTCAGAATTACCCTAAAACAAAACAAGAAAAAGATACTACAAAAAATACATTTTTTCACCAATATCTCTCATAAACATAAATGAAAAGATTCTGAACAAAATATAAAGAAATTCTACAAGAAAGTATACAAAAATTTTTGTACAATCAAGTTGGATGTCATCTAGGATGTTAGGATGGTTCAGCTTCAAGAATCATTCAATAATTTAGTCCAGAAAATTCATATGTTCATATCAATAGAAAGATCTTTACCAAACCCAGCTACTATCCAAGATAAAAAAATCTCTTATGACAACAAAAACAAACCTCTTACCAAACAAGACTAGAGAACATCCTTATTTACATAAGGATATATAAAAATGCCTTACTACTAATTTCAAATATACTGTTTCTTATCAAGGAAGAACAATAATAACTACTAGAATTAATGAAATGGTGAAAGTTAAGGTAAATACGCTGTTTCCCTTTTTTAAAAAAATGAATTAATACATACAATTTTTAAAAACTTATCCATAAAGCATACAGTCTTAATGATAATCAGGTCAAATGCCAAGGATCGAGGAGAGAAATTGGGAAAGGAAATAGAAGACCTATTCTTGGCATCTCAGAGTCAGCGATGCTGCTATTGACTCCTTTACTTTTCAAATTCCATCCCTTCTACTGGAAAACCTCATCTGGAAGATAGTGTATAAATAAGAAGATCACCAAGAGTTTAGTTAAAATAAGACCTTAATAAATGTTAATTGAGAAAACTTAAACATGCAAACAAGCATTAGAATACAAACAAAACTTACCCCAAATGAGCAGATAAAACATGTGCAACTCATATTGTTAAATAAAAATCTGAGTTGCAGAAAAATGTCAAAACTACTTTACATTAGACACATAAATACCATTGTCAATTTCTACTTGAACTTTACAAGTTTTTCTAGTTGTTTAAATACAAACACATTCAAAGATTTTGTCTTTGCCCACAGACAAACTCTCTACATCTGCTATATTTGAGCAGTATACCTGTATATGCTGGAATACACAGACCCAAAATGGGGTGGGTGTTACTGTTTATATGTTTTTTTATTTGATTGCATATGTGTATATATATGTATATATATTACGTTATTGTATACCCGAGATTCTACTCCATCTTGTCATACATGAACCATCATTAATCTCCTAATGATCTTAATCTCTTTTGCCTATCCCTCCCCTGAATTTTCTCTCCTCCCCCTCTCTTGCTCTATGCTTCAGTTCTGCTGACTATCAATTTTTAATTTTAATTGTTCTTTTATTTGTTTGATTTTTGCTATATCCCACATATAGATGAGATCATCTAGTATTTCTTTTACTTTCTGGCTTATTTCCACTAACATGATTCCTTCCAGACCCATCCATCTTAACACAAATGCATCAAATTTGTCTTTTTTTGATTGGGGAATAGTATTCCATTGTGTATATATACTACAGATTTATGATCCATTCATCTGTTTTTGGGAATTTGAGTTGTTTCCATATCCTGATTATTGTAAATAGTGCTGCAATAAACGTCTAAATACAGGCGTCCTTTTGAATTGGTGTTTTTGTAACAAGTGCTGGTGTGAATGTGGAGAAAAAGGAGCGAACATTTATACACTGCTGGCGGAATGCAAACTGGTTCAGCCACTATGGAAAACTTGTGGAAGACTCTCAAACGAGTGAAAATGGAGCTACCATTTGATCTAGCAATCCCACTTCTGTATATATGTGTGTGTGTGTGTGTGTGTGTGTATACTCACACGTGTACATGTAAATTTATATAAGCATATACACATATATAAACATATGCACTTTTAAGACAACATACTTCATGTGGAGCACAGTGATAGAGTTTTTGTTTCAGAAAAGGAAAACAACTAAAATATGGAGTTCCTATAGCCATAGCATAGGGTGTACATTGGATTAGTTGCAGATTCATGGAAGCATAATTTATAACTTTTAAAGTAAGTTGAGATAAATTCAATTACCTCAAAACCTTGGGCTTTCATATAAAAGACAAGGGCAGTAATAAGTTGCCTGTGTTATAGTAAGAATGGCCATCTGTCTTCTCACTGCCCATAATTCTGTTACTCTCATCCTCAAGGTCCACCATCAACCCAGTCACACCTAAAGGAAGCCCTGGCACTACCTAGGTTGTCTGCACTGGCAGGTGGGTCAGTGGCTTAGTTTGGTCTTTTGGTTTTCCATTAATGTCCAGTGATTATTGATATTCACAATATTCTGTTAAAGAGACTGAGGTTATCTGACACTCTACGGAAGAAATATGTGGTCTTCCCTGCTAATTGTGAACTTCAACAATGAATGGTCAGAAACTCCCTCAGTATTCAATTTAGAGAAATCAGGCAGTGATGAAACCAGCTTGTTCATCCACAGCCTTCTGAAATCTTTTGAGCAAGTGGCTGGGCTTGGAGGCTGCATCTTATTCTACTAGGCCATCGAAATCTTCATCAAGTCTGTTGAGTTCAGGTTTGTATGATACCTAAGGTGGAGTGGGTTTTAATTCTGGAAGAAACCAAGCTTGCATGTGATCAAGGCACCCCAAAGGTGGGTTTACGGCTATCAAGGTGATGAAAGCTTTCTAAGGCAGGTACACCAGGGCACCATGGATCAGGCCTCCTCATATTTATTGCTCCTATATTGTACACTAACCCAATGAGGCTCAACAAAAGCATGCAGAACCATAAGGGTTGAAACCCATGACTTACCTCTTTGCAATGAGATCAAAACAATGAGAATGGCCACTGAGAACTTTTTATAGCAACTTGACAGAGCAATTTTATGTCTATTGTGTATAGAATAAAAATGTCAGGCATGAGTTTTTATATATTTTTATTTTTCTAGTATTTCCTTTTTATTATAGCATGCAAAAGTATTGATCTGCAACAGTTTGGAGGGGAAAAATCACAAAACAAAAGCTAGTCTTTCATCTGAAAGCTTCCAGAGACATTTGTTTGGGTGGATTGTGCTCTTTATCACCAGCTTCATTTAATTTTCTTAGTTTGACAAATAAATGATCTATGTTTAAATATGCCTTTGCTATTCACATTCTTTTTCTTGTGTTGATTTATTTTTAAGCATACCAGTTCAATTAATTCAAACACTTTGTGATGTATGCGTTTGTTCATACAAATGTGTACAGGATTTTAGAAAACCCTTCTTTTCACTAACTGAAAGAAAACCTTTCACTAACTGAAAACAGTGATCTTTGTATTATTTGGTAATTAGAAAGTACTTGGCTTCTGTAACATTGGAATAGAACTTTGTGTAATGTAACAATAAATAGTGAAGCCTAGGGTTAGATCAGTCCCTAGGGTTAGACTAGGTAGGAAAAAGGACTTCAAAGAAAGGAGAATGGGGAAAAAATTAAAGAAGCTCTATCAGAAAATTAAATTTCAAAGAACATTGCCAGATATGAAGTCACCAGAGAGAAGCACACCTGGGGTTTTGAGGTAATAGGGTATGAATAGGGCACTAATATAGCACGGAACAAGTTCATGGTCAAATCCTAGACAAAGAAAATCCCTCCTTTCTGTCACTTCAGTCAATTACAATTAAAGAGTGAGGAGGTTCTTAGAATATTCATAAGAAGTTTATAAAATTAAAGAAGCCATGTGGTAATCTTACTTCTCCCTGGGTTGTTTTATTAGCCCAGGGAGTCTTGGTCTTCCATCTCCTCTATTTCCTATCTATCTGTTTCTTTAAATAGTTTTATCATGAACTTGTTCTATGCTATGTTATTCCATCTTCTGTTTCCTCAGAACCACAGGTGTGCTTCTATCTGGCATCTTCACATCTGACCATGGTCTTTGAAATTTAACTTCCTGATAGTTCTTTCTTAATTTTTCCATTGTCCCTCTTGGAAGTCCTTCACCTACCCAGCCTCAACATAGGGGGTAATCTGTCCTTGTGCCTCATTAGGCTTGAGGAGAATTGGAAATTTTCTCCACACCAAAATTTGAATGATTATTTGGGATCCATGACAATGTTAATGATTGGCTCTTCACTGTGATGCCATAACTGACACATCATTAATACTCTAATTTCTGTCCCCCTTTTCACTCAATTGTCTGCATAAACATATCAAGTTCCCACTGTCAACATATTGTTAGTATTTCCTGTCTATCTCCCCATCCAGGGACCTATCCCAGTCTGCAGTGCAGTGTTGAGTCCTGGACATGAGACTACCACCTGTGAATATCTGAGGAAGCTGCAACAGGAAGTCCTCTGACTCTCAGACATCAAGCAAAAAGGGCAACTTTATAAGTTTGTTTGTTTATAGAATCAAATAGGAGACCAGTTTATTAGGGAAAAAAGAAACAGAAACAAAGTTAGACTTCCAGGCCCAGGGAACTAAGAGAGAGCCACGGAAGTCAAAATGGAGTCTCATCTCAAGGAATATATACCCTTTTTCCCCAATTAATCTAAAGCTCATCAGTCTTTTTGTGATTGGTTAATGCCACTATACCTAGAACTACATCTTATTTCCCAACTCCAAGAATTTTTTTTTCTTTATTGACCTTGTCTGGAAATAAAGTGATCCTTCACTTCCCTTAGTTCATGGAGCATCTGGTTAAACCTGTTTGGAATTCGGTACCCTTGTCTCTGGAGTTCCCTTATTCCTCCCAGTCTTTTCCTATGGTATTCTGACCCTAGAAGCTATCATGTGTCTCATGACTGACCACCATCCTGGTAAAGAGAGTCCACCTGGTCTGCAATCCTAATAAATACATTTTGGATCAACAGCTATTTAAATGACTACATTATGACTAGAATTGAACTATTAGAGGAGACAATTGCCTTTGTATGTTTCTCACATCTCATATCATGATAAATTAATTGATAAATTAATTAATTAACTGATAAACTAATTCATTGAACTAGTATAATGCTGTTCAACACTGGTCCAGAGTACAATTGAAACATGTTAACCTGATATATACTGAAGCACAGTGACCTAAGAAATACAGCCTGGGGGAGTCTAGACAAACAACCTATGACTTATTGACTCAATTTACTTTTATGCAACTCATTTTCTCCTTAAATTGAGACCAAGGGACCTCAGTGGGAGACATGAAATAGGCAAACCTCCAATATGAAACCATGAAATATTCATGGAAGGGTCATTAGAAAAATTAGCTTCAAAGCCTCTTTTTGACCATACCTAGACAGAGATGCTGGGGACTTTCCCACCTGAGATCTGAAGAAACAAAGGACATTATCATAACAGAAAGTAAGTTCACAGGCTCTCTCCACTGTGTTCCAGCATAAGCTCACTTGGTTCATGGGCACAGTCACACAGAGATATCCCACCTCTCTGAAACTTCAGCTAATCACAATTAAAGACAAGGGAAACCCATTAATTATTCATAGAAGCTTGAAAGTGGGATTTTTGTCTTACCCACTGAGTAATATGTTCCACTGCTACAGGGTAGTGACTTAGCTAAAAATTGTATGGGTGCCAAAATGCCTGGGGGGGTGGGGTCTGAGAGAAGGAATGTCAAGAGAAAACAAGAAGTGGAAAAGGGGCAGATAAAAAGGACAAACAAGGAGTGAACTGGGAGAAAAGAGGCCAGAATGGTGGACTGATAGATCAGGCCCATGTGGGCTGACAGGGGAAGCCCCCTGGAAGAGTGAGTTGGTGGTGTCAAGGAGTCATGGTGGGAGAGTGAATGGCAGAGAAGTAGCCAGTGTGGAGCTGGATGCCAGAATGGCAGGCCAGGGATGACTATGGGTCACTGAGGGCAGGCCTGGTGTATTTGACTAGATGCCTCCGAAGATGGGCAGGCCAGGGATGACTATGGGTCACTGAGGGCAGGCCTGGTGAATTTGACTAGATGCCTCCGAAGATGGGCCTGCTAAAGGAGTGTGTGAAACCTCAGCCAGGTGACATGTTTGGAAAACTGATAACATCAGCGTTTGTTGGAAAAGTTTGAAGAGTCTTGGAGAAGCCACAGTTCAGAACACTAGAGAGAGATGAGCAAAGATGGAAAAGTAAGACTGGACTTTGCAGAGTGCCTTGGTCCCATATGTTTGGAACCTTCGAACTAAATGGTACTTGGGGTAAAATAACTGGCTACTGGTAGCATTAAGGACTTTTCGTTTTCCTGGTTAATTTTCCTTGTAAATGAAACCCTGTTGTTAAATTGTGTTGGACTGACAACTGCTATGCACAGGTGATGCGAATCTGGTAAGAAGCTGGGCAACAGAAGCCATGTTTTAAAAGTACCACCTTTTTCCTTTGTTTTGTGATTGGAGTCTTCTGCCCCTTTTGACCAGATTTTACTATCTCATCCTGGACTGCTGTCCAGGTTGTTCTGCTTTTCTTTCTCCTTCTATTTCTGGTCTTTCCCTTTATCTTTCTTAAATAAATTTGCTTCATTCAACTCACTCACCTAGTGTGTCTTTAAAGTTCTTGCTAAGGCTTTAAGAGACGAGAGTAGGTAAGAAAAACACCTGCAGGTTCTCGAAATCTTGCTTCACAGTCTTCCTCATTCTATCTTCCATCCCATCAGGCCATGTGCTACCACCAAAGATAGCCTACCTGGTACACCAAAACATGTAAAGGGTACATAAACTTTAATTTCCCAGTAGAGGGGCCAGCCTTTAGATGTAAATTCACTGGGCCATGCCCTGCTAAGAATAAGCCTATTATACCTGGTGTCCTGTGCCTTCTGGTCTATGAATTCCATCACTAAAGTTTGCTAACTTATTACTTATTTCCAGTTTCACAGAAAGGAGGTACTAAGACATTAATTGGCATTATTAAAAATGATGCAAATTTTGCAATAAATAAAAACATCTCAGTTGGGTTAGGAGGGACAGAGATCTTCACAGCTTTTATTACCAATAACACATTCCACTTTATCAATGAATAAGTCAAATTCACTGAGTGCAAACCAGGTCACATTCTGAAGAATGACCTTGGACAAACTTTATCTTTGCTTGCAAAGCAGAACAGTGACCATGATCAGTCTTTTTAAAGAATGACAGCAGGAAGCAGCAGCACATCAGAACCTTGGCTGTACCATTTCCATATCAATGCTCAGGCTCTTTCAATGATAAGGAACTTCAAATTAATGCTGGGGTCAGGGATCTGGAATCCTATAGAAATGTCTGCACAACTCTTATTTGACTCAATCAATATTATGTAATATCAAAGTTTAAAAGTTAGTTAATGGCTTTCTGAAATGTTCCCAACTGAATTTAGGGAGATAAGGGGGCGACAAAGGATAGGAAGTCACGGGATATAGTTAGGAGAAAGGGCACCTCAAGGAGAATGCAGCTTGTTATTTAAAATATTTCTTCTGTAATGTAATCCATGATAGGAAAAAAAATCTTCCTTATATACATTTTCTCAATATATTGCTACAATTGTGCATTTTAATTTCTCCTGATAATTATCTATCATGATTAGATATAAACTAATTGAAGAGAATCATTAAAATTTTAAGTTAGAAATTTCCGAAGACCTTTAATATTGTTGTATATAATTCAGAATTTAAGATAAAATAAATTTTTATAAAATTGTTCTTTACTTCATAGTTTCTTCATATATGCTCCAATAAAGACACAATAATGATTAGTATTAGAATATGCTATTTTTATGTAAATACTCTTTATAAATCCTTCTAAAACTAGTTTTTTTTTTCTTTATTTTGAGAACTGGCAGCATAGTGGAAGTCTTGGAGACTGGAAGAATGGAGACAAAGAAAACAAATTCCAAAGGAGCATAACTATGCTCTAACTACCCACTCTGATTTCAAAACAGTTAATTCAGCACCTTTGGTATAGGAGAAAAGAGGAACTAATGGGCATTTCTGTATAGAGTCAAGAAAATTCCAGAAACTGAAAATTGACACTGAGCCTTGGCACAGTGGCATCAGTCAATCATGGGAAAACTGATGGGTTTTTGTAATAATAAAATAAAGTTATAAAATCCCTGAGACTTAACTCTACTGAGCTTCTTTGCTCATCACTGGCCTGGATTCCACCATATATTGTTCCTCTCCTTTTCTCTGTTATAACCCTCTTCCCACTGTTTGCCTTTGTGGTTAAATTCCTTCTGTGGTTTCATTAGATGACAAACAAACATACATACATACATACATACATACATACATACATACATACATACATACATACATAAAATGGTAAAATCACAGTAACAACTTAGTTAAATATACTCCTAGGGTTTTTGCCTGATTCAAAATAAACCTTTTACCCACATATAGAAGAGTAGAAACATCTATGCTTTAATCTCAGGATAAATCCCTTATATGAACCATAAAATCCATATTATAAGATTTTGTTGTATTAATGTTGTAAAGCATCATTACTGCCCAACTTTCATTATTTTTTATGAAACTATGATTGTAAAGAAGTCATGGCTTCCAGATCCTGAAAACCTCAGGCTAAATCAACCTGAAATCTTTCCACAGATTTTAAACTAAAAATAAAACATGTTAAATTCAGAAATGAGCTCAGGAAACAATAAAATAAATCCATAACAACTCAGAAATAAAGGTTAAGTTTAAACCAGAGATTTAAACATCTGAGGTAAACATAGCTGTTCTGAGAAGGTCCAGGAGTACCTGAAAGGACTGGGGCAGATTTAAGAATGCAAACTCGGAGGTTGGTATTTGATTACATTTGAGATAAAAGGACCATGACCTGAAGAGCTCAGGGGACAATGTGACTAGTTTAGTATATGCATTTATTAAATAGTTCTGAATATTTGACTGGGGACATGATACTGAAGTGGGAGACTCAGCAGTAATCCAAGGTGGATGAAGTCCATGCTTTTAGTAAAATACAAGGTAGTGCAGAAAATCTGAAAATACAAGAATTAAATAAGGTCCCAAGTTGGGAAATTAAAATAGAATTAGTAATAAGCAACATAGCTCATGAAAGCAAATGTGAAACTTGGAGTGAACATTTCCACGGGATTTACATAGAAAAAAATACCCAACTCTCTTAATATGAATTTTATGAAAACAATGACGCAAGTCCACAGTCATCCTCCTTAAACAAGACTCAGCTTTCAGAACAGGAAGTAGAATCAGATTCAAGACCTGGTCATTTTATTTTTATTTTATTTTATTTTTGGAGACTTGGTCTCAGTATGTTGCCTGGGAAACTGCACACTCACATTTTCTGGGATACCACAGACTCAAAGGATCCCCAGCCTCAGCCTCCCAGGTAGCTGGGATTACAGGTGTGCACCACCATGCACAACTATTTTTGAGACTAGATCTCATTATGTTGCTCCTGGTGGGTCTCGAACCTGTGGACTCAAGCCATTTCTCCTAAGCCATTGGCCTCCCTTGCTAGTCTAAGATTAAAGGTGCACACCACTGTGCCTGGCCAACCTAGTAATTTTAGAGCAATAAGCAGAAATTGGATGCTATGCCTTCTCTTATATTTTCAGAATTGTTCATCAGAATGCAAGACAGAGGATAAAATGCCATCTTGTAAAAGTTTAAAGAGAACTGAAAGCATTTAGTAATGTCAGGTTTGATGCAACTTCACACCTCAACCCATGAGAAGCCAGGAAACCAGAAAAGAAAGGATGGGAACACATTAGGAAGTGATGTCTCTTAGGTAGAGATGCAGTCTCTATTTTCACTTCCTTTTTGAGGGGGTGCAAAGGTACTTTCTTCTGATTCCCAAACCACTTGAATAAAATCTAGGAAATTCAATGCACTTACAAAATGAGAAATATTAGGTTTCTCCTTGTTTTCCACATCTGCTATCCACCTAATTTTGTTCCATCAAGCATGGCTTTGTAAACGAAAGATTGGGAACAAGAATGTGAAGTAGAAATAGGGACTCCATGAAGCAATCACACTAGCTATATGACCAAACACAGGTAGATGTGTTTCCCACAAGTCATGGGACATGAATCATTAACCAAAATCAGAACCAAAACATTAAAATATGAGCTTCATCTGGGTGGACAACCAATAACAGAGGCAGGCTCTGATAACTGTGCAGAAACTCAAGTACATTCACTATTTGAGAAATTGTACAGTAAGAAGATTTCCTAGATATCTCCAGAACCCACATGATAACCATACCAGCATTTGGATATCTGCCA
This sequence comes from Uropsilus gracilis, assembly GCA_004024945.1. Lineage (NCBI taxonomy): Eukaryota > Metazoa > Chordata > Mammalia > Eulipotyphla > Talpidae > Uropsilus > Uropsilus gracilis. The sequence continues at coordinate 2,234 of PVHY01029129.1, read as the reverse complement.
CTTGTGACATGCTACCAATGGGGACACCAACAGAACAAAGTAAGAGGTACTTGTCACTCTCCACTTCAGTTCTCTCTCACTCTGTACAACAGAGAAACCAGAAAAAAAAAGGTGAAAACATAATCACATAAAAAAAAAACCTTTAAGGCAGTAATTATAAGATTAGTTAAAATGGGCAAATTTTATTTTATTAAAATCAAAATCATTCCTGAAAAGAACATTTTATAAATTAAAAAGTGAATTTGTACACAACAACTAAACATGCTGAGTGTAGCACTTCATTACGTGTCAGAGATCAGAACAGAAAACATAAGTCAAGATTTCAAATAAGAAGGGATTGAATATAGGGGTTTGAAAGCTCACCTGGGGAGGAGGGGTAAAGATGGAGCGTGAGAAGTAGCAGGGCACAAAGTTTAAGTCCAAGTCCTTTACACATTCCTAGACCTCTGGACAAGAATGTGGCATCAGGTACAATACTTCACAGACTCTGGACAAGAATGTGGCATCAGGTACAATACTTCACAGTCTTTGATGATAGCACTGCAGTCGTAGCCACCACCTTCTCTGTATGACCTTCTCAGTCATACAGAGCTGGTAACTAGATGTGAGAAGTTGACTGCAGTCAAAAAATATCAAAAGTAGGTAGCATCCATATCACTTCCAGCTGCTAATTCCAATATCACTAATTCAAAATCTTTTCATGTGGATGCACTTTAAATTTAGAAATATGAATGTGAAAGTGAATAGGCAATGTTATATTTGACTTTCCACAAACATAGTCGAGAAAATTCCACACTTAATTATGTTTGATTAACTCGTAGTTGAAAAACTAAATGAAAAACTAAAATGTAAGAATAAACATCTGTAGATATATCTATATAAGGATGCATATAAATGCATACTCATTCCCATATATATAACTTAGAAAAGTATTTATGCTATAATTATCAGTTTTATTTAGTATATGTAATGTTTCCTGTTTTTTTCTTAAATACAACAAAATTATCAACAGAAAAGGTCCCATGAAAAATACATTTTTACATTTCAGTTTATTTCTATAGTAATAATATGTAAAAGTGAATATAATAAAGGACACACAGTAATTTAAAGTTTTATAATAAAATAAGTCTAATAAAGAAGATAAGAAATATCATTTTACCAGTGATAGCAAATTCACCATATTACCACATACTCAGGTTTTAGATGAATAAATCAAAAAAAGTTGGAGGTTATACAATCAAGGGCAATTTTAACGAAAGGTGCAGTCTTGTATGATATGTCAGGAAGACTAATGAATTATATCAAATTAAAACCTCAGAAAAAGCTGAAGCTTGCCAAAAGTATCAATGGTAGTGAAAGTATGATTTTAAAAAAGAAACTAGTGCTTTTCATGCTGTATTTAAAAGAAAATATAAAAGGAAAATGTGACTCTACTTTCTAGGTTAAATATAATGATGTGGATACAATAAATTTGCTTAACAGAATAAATTATAAGAAAAATGTATTTTTCTCTTCTACAATTAATAATTACTTCATTACCAAAACAATAATCTGATAAATTTAACATAAACATAATTTGTGTCCTTGTTGTGCTATTATAAGCATTGTATGATATGAATGGATTTGATTTTTGATTTCATACTTTTGTTGCAGGCGTTAAACCTAACTCTTCCATTAAGTTGTCGTGAAAAATTTTAGATCAATTCTAAAATTTCCTAGTAGAAATGAACAGTGCAAGTTTATCCACACTATCACTTCACCCTTTTTATCTATATCAGAAATAATATTCTTTAAACTCTACACAATGAGTCTACATTATTAAAATGGGTCTAAATATCAGATGAACCTACAGAGGGAAGAAAACTGACTTGAGTTACTTCGGATATTATATATTTATCAAATTATTTTAGCACATTTTACAGATGATATTAGGAAACTAATAACAATTTTGAAGTCATGTAGAGAATGAAAACATAAAAATGTGAATTTTGATTTCCAGAAGGTACAAATTAAAGACTCTACCATATATGTTAGCACATATATTTAGAAATATTATCAGAATCTTTTTGGTACTTTTTATTACAAGGTACTAAAAGTCTTCTTGCATAAAACTTGAATTTTAAATGAAAAAGATATCATTTACATGAACAGCAACACAAAGAAATGCTTATATATAAGTACAATAGAATATATGCAGAATAATGAAAAAACTGCAAATCTTTGATGAAAATAAT